>JAOTOL010001373.1:0-275000 GCA_034440575.1 Imbricaverruca yamaguchii | reverse complement strand
AAGTAGGTGATCTGACTCTTGGCTCGCTCGCTGATGATGGCACTGCGGACAGCAGGGTGTCAGCAGGCAGGGTGTCAACGGGCAGGGTGTCAGCAGGCAGGGTGTCAGCAGGCAGGGTGTCAGCAGGCAGGGTGTCAGCAGGCAGGGTGTCAGCAGGCAGGGTGTCAGCAGGCAGGGTGTCAGCAGGCAGGGTGTCAGCAGGCAGGGTGTCAGCAGGCAGGGTGTCAGCAGGCAGGGTGTCAGCAGGCAGGGTGTCAGCAGGGTGTCAGCAGGCAGGGTGTCAGCAGGCAGGGTGTCAGCAGGCAGGGTGTCAGCAGGCAGGGTGTCAGCAGGCAGGGTGTCAGCAGGCAGGGTGTCAGCGGGCAGGGTGTCAGCCAGGCAGGGTGTCAGCAGGCAGGGTGTCAGCGGCAGGGTGTCAGCAGGCAGGGTGTCAGCAGGCAGGGCAGGGTGTCAGCAGGCAGGGTGTCAGCAGGCAGGGTGTCAGCAGGCAGGGTGTCAGCGGGCAGGGTGTCAGCAGGCAGGGTGTCAGCACAGGTGTCAGCAGGCAGGGTGTCAGCAGGCAGGGTGTCAGCAGGCAGGGTGTCAGCAGGCAGGGTGTCAGCAGGCAGGGTGTCAGCAGGCAGGGTTTATTGGGTGGTTCACGACGCACTTTATGCACATTCACGGTAAATGGCACCGCCCACACTGTTTCGCCGGTGGGCCGCGGGATTGGGAAATGTCCAGAGTGGCGCTAGAGTCGAACACGGGTCCTTTGGTACCCATAGCCCGACACCTCTAGCCATCGCCCGCCCCTCAAACTGGGTCAAATTATCACAGACCTGGCTGGTATTTCAACCCCGCCCCCGGGCAGGGTGTCAGGACCGTTGAGCTGTAGAGCAGACGGTGTGCGGTGACTGACGACAGTATGGGCATCAAAGTGTCGGCAGTCGGTGCCGACACTACCGATCGGAGGCCAGTTCGCAGGCCGCTCGCTATGCCGCAAGCAGTGCAAGACACAGGAATCGTGGCATACGCCCAGGCTGGAAGACCACGCAGCAGACGACGGGGTGTCTGGTTCGGTGTGACATGCTGTGCCGCACGACAGGAAAGCCGTGGTACACGTCCGGATTGGATGGCCAGACGGCGGGTGAGCGGCTGTCTCGTCTGGTGTGATGCAGATCCGGATAACTGCCACCATATTAGAGCTTCCGGTGACAAATCAACACCGGAGGTGAATGCCAGACTGGTGTGCAACACACCAGTGCCACGCTATCCACCACCAATAGTGGAAGGGGCGGGGATGGCCGAGTGGTTTAGGTGTTGGGCTATGGGTACCAAAGGTCCCGGGTTCGACTCTAGCGCCACTCAGGACATTTCCCAATCCCGCGGCCCACCGGCGAAACAGTGTGGGCGGCGCCATTAGCCGTGAATGTGCATAAAGTGTGTCGTGAACCAACCAATAAACAAACAACAAACACCAATAGTGGAAGTGAGCGACAATAAACAGCATCGGCCGACAGCAGCCGACTTTTGTTTGTATGTTTGCTAAGGCTTCAATAAACAAACGTGATGCCGCCTGTCCGTCCATCCCGTCCAAATAACGACGTCCCGGTGTTCGGACCTTTCGGGTATTACGTCACTCGCCAACCGGGCCGATGACGCAGTATGACGTCACTTACCTGTCCAGCTGGCGGCTGCGGCGACGCAGTATGACGTCATAGCGCGTGACGTCACCCACCTGTCCAGCTGGTTTGGTTGGTTTTTACGACACATCGCCGTTGATCGTCGCCCATCTATCACGCTGATTGGTCGCAGGCGAGGTCAGGGAGCGCCACAACCTTTGATGTGACGAACACGGCTGCGCGCGCAGTGACGTCACCCACCTGTCCAGCTGGCGGCTGCGGCGGCGCAGTATGACGTCATAGCGCGTGACGTCACCCACCTGTCCAGCTGGCGGCTGCGGCGGCGCAGTATGACGTCAGAGCGCGGGTCGACGACGTAGAACCAGACGTCGGTGCCGGCGGCGTCGGACTCGACGGAGCCGTTCTCGGAGAGGAAGTGGCGCGAGTCGATCCTCTCGATGCCGACCACCATCTCTGTTCGGGTCAGGTCAGGTCGGGTCAAGGCTGGCTTTGTATTCTGAAATGCTGGATATAGACTTTGTATTTTTGTATGGGGGAGACTAACTCAGAGATGCTAGCTTTCCTGCTGGTATGACATCAGAATCTCTGCTTGTGCCCTCAAATCAAAGTCTGCAGTTTTGTCAAAGATTACCGTTCAAAATAGCGCGAGAAAGTGAGACGATAACTTTCCGGACGTAATCATCTCGTCGTTCTGGACGACAGAAATCAAGAACCGAGCTATTTTTCCAATACTGTGCCGGGTACTGCGAGGTAGCGGATTTCGCGCCATGTTTGCATACACTGTACACCCAAAAAGCGTAGGCAATATCACAAATTTCTAACATGAACCGTGGAACAACGGTGAAACACTGAATACAATTAACGTAAACGCACCACCAATTTCAGGTCGGATCAAACCAGATCTCAGGCGGGGTTGGCTGAAGCCCAGCGGCAGACGACAAGCATATCGGGAGCGCTAAAGCATCCGACTATGAGGGGGGAACAATCATAGTATCCCTTGCCCCCTCCCCTCCTCTTCTTTGTTCATTGGTTGGTTCACGCCACACTTTATGCGCATTCACGGCTAATGGCGCCGCCAACACTGTTTCGCCGGTGGGCCGCGGGATTTGGAAATGTCCTGAGTGGCGCTACAGTCGAACCCGGGACCTTTGGTACCCATAGCCCGACACTTTAACCACTCGGCCATCCCCCCCCCCGTCCTCGGCCGCCATTGCAACTCACTGGATCCCGACGGCATCGACGATTGCAGCACCTCGATGAGCTTTCGCTCGGCCTTCTTGATCTTCCCCGGCGGCGTGTCTCGTATCACGAGCACCATCCTGTTGGCGGGCTCGATCAGGTTCACCTGCCGAAATCACGTGTCACGTGTCACGTGCACCATACGTACATAAACACGTACACGTTAGGATGGCATAGGCCTGCAGTTGTTCATGTAATGGAGACGGAACGGGACGCGGATGTCTTCTCTTAACTTATCGATGAATGAAGCAAATCGCCCTTTTTCCGAACGCACAACAAACACGGGTCGTCCTGGTGTGTCCTTAGCTTGGATTTTTCCAAGCCCTTGGATTTTTCCCGCGACCGCAGGCGCGGGAATGTTTGAACCCTAGGATATGGTGGGGTGGCAAATACGGGAATGGATCCCCCTGAACGAGGGCCTCCCTCACGAGGAGCCTCTTGCAATCTATATTAAGGGACCTGCTAAAGGTTATGGAGCCGCAGGAGTGTTCTGACATCTGCACAAGGACTTCTGACCACGGTTACAGTGTACCTTGAGATCTACATAAAGTCTCCAGTTGGTATTAGCTGCAGGAGCTCCCTGTCGTTGTGAGCTAAAGGAACCTCCTGAAATCTGCACTAAGGAGCTCCCGTCGTTGCGAGGTGTGGATCGACCTCCTTGAATATTAGGGTCTATACTAGGGACCTGCAGTTGTCGTTAGCTAAATGGGCCTTCTGTTCTGGTCTGTAAAGGGCCTCTTGGAAGATGCAAAAGGGGCCCTAGGCTGCATGGAAATTGGCAAGTGGCAAAGCCACAAAACTTGCGACATGCACTCGAGCGCAGTCGATGGCTGAGGTCAAACGACGATACGAGGTCAAACGACGATACGAGTAACAAACGCACCGAACGAACGGACCGGCAAACGTCGGCCGGACACGATCGTCGCCGCGCAGAAGACGCGATCACAAACCGACGAGCCCCCGCCGGACCCCGCCGGGACGTCGCACATTGCACAGTTCGCGCGTCGGCCGTCGACTCTGTGACGTCACCACGGCGTCGCCCGCGGCGGTCACTGCCGTAGTAGCCGGAGCGACGGCGGCCGGGCGGCTGTGGCGGTGCGATTGCACCCAACTGACATATCAGCCGCCGCCCCGGGAAGTAATTAAAGGCGGGAGGCAGCCTCCCCGGCGTGGCATTCTGAACTGACTGTCCCCCTCCCACACACACGCACACGCGCTGACACCCAGGCAAATACAAACATATATATATATATATAATATATATATATATATATATATATATATATATATATATATATATATATATATATATATATATATATATATATATATATATATATATATATATATATATATATATATATATATATATATATATATATATATATATATATATATACATATATATATATATATATATATATATATATATATATATATATATATATATATATATATATATATATATATATATATATATATATATATATATATACGCCGTATATCCGGCTATACGGCATCTCAGAGAGAAGTCACGATCGGCGAGCCTCACCACGACCGACACGGAGGTCTCCATGATCTGGCCGCTGCTGCTGCTGTCTCTGGCCACCACCGTCAGGTTGAACGGCAGCCGCTCCAGCTTCACCGACCTGTTCCACGGCACAGGCGTCGTGTCACGTGGGAGCGAACACGGCGGGACAGGACACGACACGTGCACGACAGCATTTGGCGCGGCAGGACGTCACGGGGCGGGTCTACGACGTCACTGAGAACACCGCTGCTGGTGTAAGGATATTTGCGCTACGTCCCAAATTATTGGTGTATTTCTGTTCGGGACTACCCCTCTGTGGTGGTGGATTGGAGGTGAGGGGCGCGTCGACATCTGGGGTCATTTTGCGCCCATAACTGAATTATAATCAACTTACGGTATTGCTATCATAGCTTGCTATCCATTTTCACGAGTGGGGGTATATTACGTCAAGGCGAGCTTGTCGAATGAACATAAGGGGGGGGGGGCTACCCCTCTCACGAGGATGTCCGGTCGTTGGTTGGCGACGCCGCGCCCCCAGCCAGTACTGTGCCGAGGTAGCAGTTCATTGTGACCGGGCAACGGTGGCCGTCATCTCCGGTCTGGGTGGAGAGCAGACTTTGCGCCGGCGGTTCTAATTAGCTCAGTTGCCGCCCTGGTAGCTCAGTTGGTTAGAGCGCTGGCCTGCACTGGTCTCCCCTGTACTGGCCACACAGGGTTCGAGTCGCTTCGCGCGCTCGCATTTAGCCCCCGGCCGGGAGTGTCAGTTGGCAACTGGCCCGATAAGGCCGGGGACGAGCTACCGGGCGGCCGTGTCGGTACATTGGCGGCACGTTAAACTTTAGGTCTAAATTATGTCGTTGAACTGGAGTTCATAGATCGGGTAATGAGGCCAGGGTTCACGCAACAAGCTCTGCTTAACAATAGAACCCTGGCTTCTCAAGCCATCCCAGCAACAACTCGGATTACTTTTTTTTTAATGTTTGTAAGTGCGTAATTATATTTATTTACTTATTTATTCATTTATTTATTGGGTGACGCATGACGCGCTTTGTGCACATTCACGGCTAATGACGCCGCCCACGCTGCTCCGCCGGTGGGCCGCGGGGTACCGGACAACGTCCCGGGCAGCGTTGGCGTTGCACCCGGCACCTTTGGCAGGGTCCGCGGCCGTGACGACACGTCGCGTGATGTGCCAGCTGGGGCGGGGATGGCCGAGTGGTTAAGGTGTCGGGCTCTGGATACCAAAGGTCCCGGGTTCGACTCTAGCGCCACTCAGGACATTTCCAAATCCCGCGGCTCACCGGCGAAACAGTGTGGGCGGCGCCATTAGCCGTGAATGTGCATAAAGTGTGTCGTGAACCAACCAATAAACACACAGACGTGCCAGCTGACGTCACCAACGCCGCCGCCCACGCCCCGGGCCCGGGACGTCACCCGCCGCGCAAGCTCCGGACGAAGACGGTCGGTCGCCGTTCACGGAGGTGCACGTGTCCGGGTCGCGCGCCGCCCGGTCCCTACCCCTTCTGGGAGTTCGGGCGTGAGGTCAGGTCGCGCCGAGCGCGCGGCCCCGAGCCCGGGGCAGTCCTACAGAAGTTATCGTAGGCCAGTCTGCCGACTTTGTTCGTTAGAACGGGCCAGTCTAACGAAGTCATTCTGCGTCGTCATTTTTGGAGACTTGCCCTACTAATCTGCTGCTGTAATTTCGGGGGACTGAACCTCCTGACGTCATGACGTCATGTCATGGCGTCGTGAGGTTGCAGGAGACCTCTGATAGTGGAAGCAGGGTCACGCTCTGATTAAATGATAAATTCACGAAGGATTCCAATAAGTAAAGACATAGCCGTTACCCACGTATTTGACGTGGGTACTTTTACACTCTTTTCTCAGTTCCAAAAACACCTCTGATTGGTCGGATCGGATGCCGTCCAGCAGTGTCCCGACAACTACTTCCAACGCTGCACAAATTATCTGTGGTACTGCAGCGATGCAGATACACGGCGCAGAACAACAACCACGGCAACATATCGGAGAACAGCACCCACGGTAGCATGTCGCAGAACAGCACCCACGGTAGCATGTCGCAGAACAACACCCACGATAGCATGTCGCAGAACAGCACCCACGGTAGCATGTCGCAGAACAACACCCACAATAGCATGTCGCAGAACAGCACCCACGGCAGCATGTCGCAGAACAACACCCACAATATCATGTCGCAGAACGTGCAAGCGTTCATCACCAGTGGCACTCCCGCAACAGGCAATGAGTTGTTGTTATTGGGGTTTTGGGGCGCATCAACTGCAAAGGTTATACAGCGCCCATAACAGGCAATGAGTCATGAGTCATGAGTCATGAGTCATGAGTCATGAGTCATGAGACAGATCTGACGTCACCAGATACTGCCGCGGGATTAACGTCTCGGCGGACCGAACAACATATCGACCCACAACAGCCAGACGCCACGAGTCACCGGCAACCAGGACACGCAAACACAGCTGCTCGATATGCCAGACACCAGTGCTGGTCTTGTCTGACAGGTGTCATCTGACATGACTGTCAGCCAGTTGTAAATTATTCGTCAAATAGGGTGGAATATTCCAGTTTCTGGACACTGAATTGACATCCCTCCCAACCGAGAATCGACATCCTGCTTCGAGAATCATTATGAAGTCTTCATATCGAATTTCTAGCAGCATCTTGGTGATAAGTATGATGCTGGTGCGCACCATTTGAAAATGTGATGCATACGCATCTCTTAGCACAACTTCAGGTACAAGGATTGCTTATGGTGTGGTCTGTTATACAATATCAGTTGATCAGGATACGTATTTTGCAATGCTATCGCTAAAATAATTATCCATAAATTAGGTATATCAAAACAAAGGGGAACGGTGCACGTATGTCTACGCAGTTTCATCAGCATTGTGTTCCAATACATTTTCATTTCTGTTAAATGGCATCGTTTCCATGGCGAATTTCGACATCTTAACATACTCGTGTCGACATCTTACCGTACTCGTTCCGACATCTCACACCTAACGAAAAACCATCATTTTAATGCTGCAGCCGGCCGATCTCACCTGAACGTCTTGGCGTTGGTGATGATCCCAGAGTCGGAGTCGATGTCGAAGTAGCCGAACCGATCAGAGTCGCGCATTATTTGGTAGATGATTCGACCGTACTGACCTCCGTCCATGTCACGTGCCTGTCGATAGACGCCACTCCGGATATTACTTCGAAGATGATGATAATTACAATTATCATTTTATTATCACTTTGTTATTACCACGACGTTGGTATTAATACTATTATGCGTACTGACTTATGCAAGTAAAGTACTATATTACAAGCAATGAAAGAGCTGTACTAGAACGAGTAAGACTGTCTGTAAGGCTCCTGTGTTGCCTACACGTATATATATACACACACACACAAAAAAAAAAGTTTTATATATATATATATATATATATATATATATATATATATATATATATATATATATATATATATATATACATATATACCTACATGACGGCTGTGGAGCGAAATGACCTGGGCACAGAGTAGCACCCGCACTACTTGGTAATATGTCAGGGTATATTTGAGTTCCAAATGCGCACATGCCACTCGACGGACGGACTCGACTTCGGTACGATTGCGGCCAATTCCAGCTGAATTGACTTGCTTTTCAATGCGCGCGTGCCGAAATTGCAGGCACTATTTATGCAATCGAGCTTCTCGGCCCAATCTGGAGTACGAATCCCAAACTGGAACGGACTGTGCCGAATCGTCACGCAAATAGCTGCACTTTGTTCTGAAATGCACTTGGTTCTGAAATGCCCGCACTTCCGTGACAATTGGACGGAGGTGCATGTCATCGCCGGCCGTCCAGTGAGCGCAGTTGCAGTCGGTTCGTAAGACCACTGTCGTGGATGCATAGTGGCTGATCCTACACCTGGAGCATGGGGAAACCACATAGCCCGTCGCTTGCCCTCGCTCGTGCAGTACCTGTTTTGATTTGTCGGATATTAATAATGTTCCTTGTTCCCAGATATTTTTGGAAGATGAATTTAAACTATTTATCGCGATACACGATGACATCGCGATAAATTTGTCGCGATGATCGTATTGGGATCACGCAAAACCCGTTGAATTACATTGTGGTAAATTGAGAAAGCCTGCACTCATGATGGCGCCTGACGCTTGCGACAAATGAGCCGGCACCAAGTTAGTTACCCGCTTGTTGCTCTCGCTAGTGCGGTGCAACTTGTGCTGCCTTCAGAACACGTGCGAGCACTCAGTTTACACAAAGTCCAGCACCCGCAATTGAAGGTACTTGTTTCAGTTCGAAAGTCATCGGAAGGGAACAGTTGCAGAACACGATTGAATATCCAATTACTAGGTCCTTTTGAGCAGCAGCCGCCCTGAGAGGTGCTACACAAAAGCTCTGGTGTACCGAGAACGCCTGCCGCAAGCGTCAAGACAAGCTGTTGAAGAGCAAACAGTTCCCCGCCTATTACACGCCCTGACAGATCACCTCCTACCTGTCACACGATACTTTCCGCAGCGTTACGACTGCCTCCCCGGCGGCCCGCGATCAGTGACCTTTTCCACACTGCATTACTGCACTGCATTACATTTGCATTACTGTGGGCGGAGTCTGGTTGGCTCGAATGGTGGTCCTGCGAGCGCCGATGGTGCAACCACCAGCCATACTGACGACGTGCGAGTGTGTGGGTGCTCAGTATGGCGGCACCCGTACACGGATGGCATGTGAATGTGTATGTGTGTGTGTGGGGGGTGTTCCATGTATGACTTCCCCTGTACGCGAATGGCGTGGGTGTGTGTGGGAGGGGCGATGGAGTGTACCCAGTATGACATCACCTGCACACGGATGACGGTGTATGTGGGGTGCTCAGTATGACATCACCTGCACACGGATGACCGTGTATGTGGGGTGCTCAGTATGACATCACCGGATGACGTGTGTGGGTGTGTGTGTGGTTGCGCAGTATGACGTCACCTATACACGGACGACTGTGTGGGGGAGGGGTGTCCAGTACGACATCTCACCTGTACGCGGACGACGTGGGTGCCGAGCTGGACGTCCCTGGCGATGGCGGCCAGGTACCGGCCGGGCGCCACCGCGTTGTACGGCGCGTCCAGCACGAACTCTGGCCGGTGGTCGTTGCGGTCCTGCACGCTCACCGTCAGCTGTCGCGACGCGCGTGTGACGTCACACAGGCGGCCATCGCACGTCGGGAGGGGGGGGGGGGGCGTGGTTAGGTGGTTGCCGGTTTCACGGCACATCGACCGTTGAGTCATGCAGCGTCGCCAATCTCTCACGCCGATTTGTCGCGGGCGAAGAGTAGCGACAGGTGACACTCGAACCCACAGCCTTTCGATTGTGAGACGAGCAACTTTCTCCTAGACTACTCGTCCCCCAGCACGTGAGAGATCACACAGGCGGCCACCACACGTGGGGAGTGCGGGAGCGTGGGGGGGGGGGGGGGGCGGGGGGGGCGACGGTCAAGTCGGGACACCCGCCCTCGTGGACGGTGCCACAGGCTTCTCGCGTCAGCGTGATTGAGACAGACATGAGGGTGAACGGCGGCGATAGTTGCCGATCAACCAGTACAGAACACAAGCCAACGCCACGCGACCAGTGAAACGGCACGCGAGCCATACAACAACCAGTGAAACGGCGCGCGAGCCATACAACAACCAGTGAAACGGCGCGCGAGCCATACAACAACCAGTGAAACGGCGCGCGAGCCATACAACAACCAGTGAAACGGCGCGGCGGTCCTCGGATGTCGTCGCTGTCCGCAGCTCGCCCAGTAGGCGCTGTAGTTAATTGTATTAGGATGCAAGACGCCATATGCCAAAGCCGATGCTAGACGTTTCTTACGGCGCCTTGTTGTCAGACATGTACTGCCGTTTTCTTTGTCGCCCTTTGGTATGCAACAAATTGGTTGCATCATAATTATATCACATGTATGCATGTTTGCATCATGATCATATCATAATTGATCGTTATCGCATTTATACCGTACTTACTTGTCTAATACTTTGTCATACTTATGTCACGCTTCCATGTTCCTATATAGTAACTTTTTATGCGTACATACATGCATACAAAATAAAAGTTAAACATACTAGACAAGTACACATACGTGCATACTTATACAAGACGCCCCAGTAGCTCAGTTCGTTAGAGCGCTGTACTGGTCTCCTCTGCAATGTCAAGACATGGTTCGAGTCGCTTCGCCCGCTCACATTTCGCCCCCGGGCGGGAGGGAACTTGTGGCCAGATAAGGTCTCACAAGCTACCGAGGTGGTAGGTACATTGACAGCAGATTGAACTCTCAGTCAAATTATGATCGAAGATGAACTGAAATACATGGTGGGGCACGCAACAAGTTTTGCTTAACAATGGGACTCTGGTTCATAAAGCCACCCGAACGCGAATTCTAACTAAATTTTCACTTAAAAGTACGCATGAAAAACGATATACATGCTGACATTTCAGCTCCTAAGCTACGTGACATCAAACCTGGGGAAATTTCACATGAGGGGAAAATGAGGAAAACCGAAATTCCAGCAGTTAGACAAAACCTGAATGACAACGCGTTCTCGCAACACCCAGTTCCTTCCAAAGTGGAGGTAGGCGTCCACTGATTGAAAGTCAGCTTCCGAAAATTGGAAGATTTAATCACGTTAGGTTAGGTTAGGTTTCTATCCGGACTGCTTTTGAAGTTCACCTTCAATTTTTGAAAGTGAACTTCAACTACCGAAGAATACAGACAGTCAGCCCGGTAATGCCTCGTTTTTATTTTTGTAGATAATCCACTATCGGGCATTAGTAGAAGTAGCCCCAGGAGCACCTCAGATTATAGCAAGCTAGTAACACTAGGGAACGTCTGGCGCCATTTTGCGGCTCGCAATTCATTAGGGGACCGGACATCGCAACTTGTTCCCGGGCATTAGCCTACCAACGACCCTATCGCTGCAATACGACACTGACTTAGCAGCGACCTCATCCCCGTTGTGACCTTGACCTGGCCGTGACCTGACCGCCAGCTCACCCTGGCCGTGTTGCGGTCGGGGTCCACTCGCGAGGTGGGCGACGTCAGACGCAGACTCAGCACGTATCTGCTCTGCTCCTCGAAGTCGATCGGCTCCGTGTGCACGCGCACCTGGCACGTGCCCTCGCTGACGGCCGCCGAGAACCGACCTGTCCACGGTCACACTGTCAGAGACTGTACTGCGCGCCCGGGCGGCCAGCGCCACTTCGGAGGGATCACATCAGTAAGATAGTTTGTTATTGGCTTTACGACACATCGACCGTTGAGTCATGCAGCGTCGCCAATCTCTCACGCCGATTGGTCGCGGGCGAAGAGTAGCGACAGGTCAGACTCGAGCCCACAATCTTTCGATTGTGAGACGAGCAACTTACCCCTAGACTACTCGTCCCCACATCAGTAAGAGGAGTTTATGTCACGGAGAGAGAATCATGTCCAAGGGTATGATCTACTACGGTATTAAACCACCAGGGTATCATACCACCAGGGCATCAATTCACTAGGGTATTATACCACCAGGGTATCAATACACTAGGGTATTATACCACCAGGGCATCAATCCACCAGGGTGTTATACCACCAGGGTATCAATCCACTAGGGTATATACCACCAGACTATCATACCACCGAGGTTTACGTCACCACGATGGCTTGTCGGATTTCGAGGCTTATCTCACCCAGCGATGTTTGCCACAGTCTAGACCCACCGTACCACAGGCATTTGCACGACCCTTCGGCATACCTCGGTACTTCTTCACTTCTGAGGGTACGGGGCTTATTTGCACCGAGACGCCTTCAATCAGAACAAAAACTAACCACATTTGCACAGCGATGCTCAAATTTGTTCGAAAGCAACAAGAGTCGGATCGCTGACCTGCATTGGTCTCCCCTGTCCGGGTAAGGCAGGGTTAAAGTCGCCACACACACTCACATTTAGCTCCCGGCTGAGGTGTCAGCTGGCAACTGGTCCCATAAGACAGCCGACGCGACAGCCGGTGCATTAGTGGACAAGTCAAGCTTCCGGCCGAAATGCCGCCGCTGACGTGGAATTCCCTCGCCGGGTCAAGATTACGCAAAGAGCTTGTTTAAGCTTAGGCTTAGCTAGCCTAGCCTAGCCTAGCATTGCCCGGCAAGATCATCCGGACAGCACATTGGGATTAAATAAAGACATTGTCTTCAAAAGCTCCTCAAAAAGTCAGAGAGCAAGCCACTGCCAAGACTGCCTGGTGGTCACATACCCATAATATAGAATAACAATTAACAGCGTCCGGTCATAATTTGATTTCTGGAGAGAACAAAATCATACCACGCTTGGATTCGATATAGGGGACCTGACAGCTCGAGAGGTGCGTGACGATTAGCCAGGTGTCAGTTTGGTATATTTAGGTACGACAGCGACGATCATAGCACTAAAGCAATCGACTGTGACACAACGTACTGTACAACAGCAACATCGCATATCACCTGCTGAAGCATCTTGTTTCGACATTTACAATTAGACATTTGACATTGGACTTTTGACATTTGACATTTGACATTTGACAAATTGGAACCAGCTCGGATACTGCGGGCGGCGCACCTGCGTAGACATTTGATGTTTGACTTTTGACTTTTGACATTAGACATTTGTCGCCAGGCATTTACTTCCTCACTTCTGAGGGTATGGGGCTTATTTGCACCGAGACGCCTTCAATCAGAACAAAAACTAATTACATTTGCACAGCGATGCTCCAACTGGTTAGAAAGCAACAAGAGTCAGATCGCTGACCTGCATTGGTCTCCCCTGTCCGGGTAAGGCAGGGGAGACCAATGACGGCGCGCATTTACATTTGACAAAATGGAACCAGCTCGGGTACTGCGTTGGGAGGGGGGATGGGGGGGGGGGCGCACCTGCGTCATCGCCGCCGGTGACGTGGCACTTGAGCAGGCCGCCGCTGGGCACGTTGATGATGGTCAAGCTCTTCACCAGCGAGCCGGCCGGCGAGTTCTCCACCAACTCGGCGGCGTGGTCGGCGTCGGCGAAGGCCGCGCCAGCTGGTGGCGAACACGAGCTACGTCAGGCGATACTCAGAGCAGACTCACAGTCAGCCGTCACTCAGAGGAAAGTCATAGTCAGCTGTCACTCAGAGCAGAGTTGGTTGGTTATTGGTTTCACGACACATCGACCGTTGAGTCATGCAGCGTCGCCAATCTCTCACGCCGATTGGTCGCGGGCGATGAGTAGCGACAGGTCAGACTCGAACCCCCAACCTTTCGATTGTGAGACGGGCAACTTACCCCTAGACTACTCGTCCCCCTCAGAGCAAAGTTATAATCAGCTGTCACTCAGAGCAGAGTTACAATCAGCTGACACTCAGGATCGATTTACAATCAGCTGTCATTCAGAACGGAGTTACAACCAGTTGACACTCAGGATCGATTTACAATCAACTGACACTCAGAGCGGAGTTACAATCAGCAGTTACTCAGAACAGCGTCACGGTGATCCCGCATGCAGAACAACAGGGTTGTTGTCGGCTGATATCCAAAAGAGCCTTGTAGGCTAATACCAGGGGTGGATCCAGAAATTCCCATCGGAAGAGATGAGGGGCACATTTCGGCCTTCGACGGGAAAAGTAATACAGCAGGGATAGGGAGGGGTAGGCAGGTGCACTCGGGCGGTACAGTCGAAAATACTGAAGGGGCCTATTCAGACCCATTTCAGATTCAGGGCCCATTTCTCCAATGGGCCCTGAATTTGACCTGAGCCCTGAATCCAATGGACCCTCAAGTCTCCAATGGGCGCTTTTTCTTCAAAAAGCGCTAAATCTGAGAAAAGTTTTACTGAAGAAAAAAAATCTGTTGAGTGGGCAGCGCGACAAACTTCTCAGGACGCGAATGGAATTCCGGACGAAGACGGCCCGGGCGGTCGAAGAGCCACGTTCCGGTCGACATTCGCACTCACCCTCCTCCTCTATGGGGATCACGGGCAGCCCGGAGCGCTGCACGAAGATGGGCAGGATGATCGACGAACTGAGCTCCGGCGAGCCCAGGTCGAAGGCGGTCACCTCCAGCTGTTGGGCACGGGTGACGTCATCAGATGGGTGACGTCATCAGGCGGGTGATGTCACACGACTGGTGACGTCATGAGACGGGTGACGGCATTACACGAGTGACGTCATCAAATTGGGTGACGTCGCCTAACGGATGACGTCATCAGATGGGTGACGTCATCAGGAAGATGACGTCATCAAATGGGTGACGTCATCAGATGGGTGACGTCATCAGACCAACAACAGGTCACGTGCCCCAGGGGCCGGTCGAGACGCGAACAATGAGCCGACGAGAACATGGGGCAACATGGGGCATGGGGCAACGTGACGACTGCACCATGACCGAGCCTCGCCACGCCACATCAGTGCGAAACACACCCCGGGGGCAGAACGCCCGCGGCCATTGGCGGTTCACTCCAAAAATATGGTCCCACGGTCTGTCGAAACTCGACGAACACGAAATGAACCGCACAAAATGTGCGATTCATATCTTGGCTTGGCACGACGCAGTTGTGAGGAGGGGCGGGGATGGCCGAGTGGTTAAGGTGTCGGGCTATGGGTACCAAAGGTCCCGGGTTCGACTCTAGCGCCACTCAGGACATTTCCAAATCCCGCGGCCCACCGGCGAAACAGTGTGGGCGGCGCCATTAGCCGTGAATGTGCATAAAGTGTGTCGTGAACCAACCAATAAACAAACAAACAAACAACAAGCAGTTGTGAGGAGCACAAGCCGTCGTCACAAATAAACACAAATCGCCCGCGGCCAAATCACCATGCTACCGCAGCCGATTGCGCAAACAGCATACTGATCTGTCCGTTGATAGATGCAAGGGAAAGGGAGCCACATGGGCATTATAACAAGGCACGACAATATTATCCGGGGAAAATGGCATACCCCGGCTCCACGTACGCCAAAATACCTACGTATTACAATGGGGGGGGAAAAAATCGCTACGCCAAAATAGCTCTTCACTCTATTCGTACTCAGACTGAGGAGTAGGTCGTTATAATCGCATGGTGGAATCGGCTCAAAGAGCTGACTGACCCTTACTCGAGGGTCGAATTGGAACTGAACATCTGTGATTAATGTCGAAGCCGATTCATATCGAACTGTATGCTTGTATGCCGACTGCAACGCAGTTCAAGATTGATCACGTTTCTGGCCCGCGCTGAAAGGAATGCTGTCTAACTCACCCGATGACTGTAATCAAAATGTTGTGGCCAATGCACCGACTCGCATCCGTTGTAGATAGGTTAGGAACGCCGGAATGTGCCTTCAGCACGTGGCTGGTGTGTGAGTGATTATGACGTCACCACTCGCGGCCACGTTGTTCGCGCGCGCGCGGTGCGACTCGAACCCGGCCTCGCTGACGCCGGCGGACGAGCGCACTCCTTCGCCGTACAGCCCAGTCGCGCGGTGCCTCCTAGGCGCAAAATCCCCGCCCGATGCCCGGCGATGACGCCGGAGGCGCAATCAACGGCTCGCGGGCGATCAGACCGGCAATTCCTCATTTCCTCCGCTTATCTAAATATCGTCCGCTTATCCGCTTATCTGAATATCCTCGGCTTCTGCTTATTATTCATATTTATATGAATATCCTCCATTTAATGCCGGCCTAATCATCCCAGTCGTGCATGCGGCGATGCGATGGCGGCATAACCAAATATTATCGCGTGGCCCGAATGGCCTTTGATATGAGCTCGGCGCGTCATGCCGATAATTAAGTGAAAACGGCGGCCCTCCAGTTGGCAGCATCACGTGTCGGGCGGCTTATGACGTCAGAGTGCTGCCGGCTACAGGGCTGACGAGACCGGCTGGAGCCTCATCTTTGTCGGTACTGATTACTGCTGGTCAGTGTGTGCTGAACACCCTGGTGGGCACGTGCTCCGTACCGGTGGGAATGTGTTCCGTACCGGTGGGAACGTGTTTTGTACCGATGGGAACGTGTTTTATACCGGTGGGAACGTGCTCCGTACCGGTGGGAATGTGTTCTTTACCGGTGGGAACGTGCTCCGTACCGGTGGGAACGTGTTTTGTACCGATTGGAACGTGTTCCGTACCGGTGGGAACGTGTTTTGTACCGGTGGGAACGTGTTCTGTACCAGGGGAAGGTGCTCTCTCTACTGCAGCGCGAATGACACCGTCCAGTCGTGAACAGAGCACACCTGGACCACTGATACGGCACGCGCGACACAGAACACCAGGCTAAATGATCACGCTCTTGTCGAAGCGCCCCTACACTCGGACAGGACACCAACATCGCACGCCGCCACCATATGTGCTGCTCCGCCAACGCTGTGCGCGAAGAGCGACGTTCAATGTTTTGGTCAACAATTGCCGACTTTTCCATATGTGATGGAGCGACGTTCGATGCTTTGGTCAACAATTATTGGGTTTAGGGGGCATCGATGCAAGTATCCCATCCTTTCTTTGTAGCAGAGGAAATAATTGCATACTGTGATTCCATGGTGGCGTGAGAGGGGAGGAATTATGATTTTAGTGGCTGAAATACTTCACAAATCTACGATCACTATTTCGGGTGTTAATATGGGAATTATGTGATCTGTGGAGAAAATTGCCTGCGCGATTGGAGAATCGGACCTGGTGGAGAGGTGAAACACGGGAAAAGGTGCAAATCATGTCATTTATTTAGCACTTTTTGGTGACTCATGCTACTAATATTGACCCCCCCAATCCTCCCATGCTAAATAGTGCCCCATCCAAAAGTAGAGTCGGAAGATACAGAGCACACACCTACTCCCTGACCTTCCACTGTTTTCCATTGTTGTCTTCATTGGGCGTGATGCGCTTTGATGGCTTTCAGGAAACCCAAATGGTTTTCACGAGAGCAACATGAACAACGTGGCGCCGCCAGAAATGCTGGGCACATTAACCTGGTATCGGGGCTGAGGATTGGGACCGTCGCGACGGACGCGGTACCCAGCGGTACCGGTACCTGACCCAGCGGTACCATACTCGTACCCAGCGGTACCCGTACCTCGTACCAGCGGTACCCGTACACCACGTAGACCCATGCCTCGTACCCAGCGGCACCCGTACCTGTTTCCAGCGGTACCGTGACCAGCGGTACCGTACACCAGCGGTACCGTACTGTACCCAGCGGTACCCGTACCTGTACGTACCCAGCGGTACCCGTACCTCGTACCCAGCGGTACCCGTACCTCGTACCCACCGGTATCCATACCTCGTACCCAGCGGTACCCGTACATCGTACCCAGCGGTACCCGTACCTGTACCCAGCCGTACCCGTACCTCGTACCCAGCGGTACCCGTACCTCGTACTTCCGCCGACTGCCGTGGCTGAGGTCGTCCCGGATGGTGACGTCACCAGAGTCGGGGTCAACCCGGAAGAACCGCTCCGCTCGACCTGACCCGGTCACGGCGTACCGCACCTGTGTGTCAGGTCAGCACGCGTGACACACACGGAAATACACACCGTACCGTACCTGTCAGGTCAGGACGCGTGACACGCACGGTGTACGGTGGTACCGGACCCCAGGAGGATTAGCTGCACATTGCACACAGCGAATACGGAGGTTGATAGCAGCATTACAAATAGTTGGTTATTGGAGTTTAGGGGCGCAGCCGCCTACATCGGTCACGTAGCGCCTGCAGCATTACAATTATAATAGTCTCATCGCCAGCTTGTTTGGCTGCATGCAACTCCAAACATGCAAGGATTTCCCCTACCGGAGCCCAATTTAGAACACCATTCTTCTCTTGAGGAAAACCAAGTGTTTAATATGCTGTTCTTTCGGGCGGAATTGCTGAGCGTGCTTTGCAGCTCTAATTGCGAATTCCCGTTCGGAACGCTGGCTACTAAGCTGGCGGGATAAATACGCCTTCTATCTTCCACTTGTTGACGTTGAAAAATGTGTTCAAATATGGAACAGCCAAGGTCGAGCCGTCGTCTGTGGGCAGGTCACCAGCACAACCGCCTTCCAGGTTCTGTGCCATGTCGTGTTCGGAATGGGTGTGGTTGGTTGGTTATTTGGGCTAAGGGGCGCATCGACTGCTCCGGTCATACAGCGCCCAGCGGGACGGGCGTTGGGAACGGATATTCGTGTACGGGTCGGGCATCAATGTACGAGAATCCTCGTCTGGATCGCGGATAATCAGTTCGAGAGAATCCTCGTCTGGATCGCGGCTAATCAGTTCGAGAGAATCCTCGTCTGGATCGCGGCTAATCAGTTCGAGAGAATCCTCGTCTGGATCGCGGCTAATCAGTTCGAGAGAATTGCGGCCGGCCGGTCTCTCTCAATTGGACTTCCGAATGGCAACGGGCGACAGCCGGCCGCTTGCCACGTGAACTAGTGACTCCGCCCAGAGCCGTGTGACGTCACCGACCGGCGGCCGTACCACGTGACCCGCCACGCCCGGGGGAGGTCACGAGGGGCAGTCGGCCGGCCGTCGGCACGAGGCGCTTGGACAGTAGTTTATCGTGCTGCGCCAGCTAATGCGATGTGATTGGAGAGGGGCTGGCAAGCTCGAACGCGTGAAACTGCGACTTTTTTCTTCAGAATATATTCACTCAGAGTTCTTTGCTGGGGTGGCTTTATGAGCTGACCCCCACCACCCGATCTATGAATTCCAGTTCAGCACCATAATTTTGTCCGAAAGTTTAACGTGCCGTCAATGCGCCGACACAGCCACCCAGGTAGCTCGTCTCCGGCCTTATCGGGCCAGCTGCCAACTGACACTCCCATAAATGCGAGCAGGCGAACCGACTCGAACCCTGTGTCGCCAGGACAGGGGATACCAGAGCAGGCCAACGCTCCAACCAACTGTGCTACCTGGGCGACTTAGCTACCCAATTTGATACTAATGGTACTGCTATCAGCTAACTTCGTTACAGTATAGCCAAGGAGCTGAGCTAGGTAAGTCCCCATAGGTCCCCATCGGTCACACCAAGAGCCATGGGCCACAGCTGATGGCAGTTCATAAATAAATTAGTGGCTGGGAGGCTACCTTGAAGAAATGGCAACTGAACTCTGACTTCATGCTGCCAGGGCAATTCAGCATACATTTTCAGCCAAGGTTATCTGAGGTTAATCGAGGTCCATGCCAGAAGTTGACTTTTACTTTAGAAAGACTCAGTGAAGTAGCCCACGTGACGTCACCGTACTGCCAGACTCGGCACATCAGCCCACGTGACGTCACCGTACTGCCAGACCCGCTACAGCAACCAACTGACGTCACCTACCAAGACTCGGCACACCATGTGACGTCACCACCACCAACCCTACCACCAGACTCGGTACAGTAGCCCACGCGACGTCACCTTACTGCCAGACCCGCTACAGCAACCAACGTGAAGTCACCTTACTGCCATACTCGGCCCAGTAGCCCACGTGACGTCACCTTACCACCAGACCCGGTACAGTAGCCCACGTGACGTCACCTTGTTGCCCGGCGCTGTGCCGTCCGCGTCCACGGCCCTCAGTGCGGCGATCAGCTGGCCGGGCGGGTCGGTGTCGCGCAGCTGGACGGGCCGCGGCACCTCCCTGAACACGGGCGGCAGGTCGTTCCTGTCCTCCACCTGCCGGGTCAGGCTACCGTCACGTCAGGTCACGGCTGGGTGTGAGTCGTGGTCAGCCACGGGCTAGGTCATGGTCAAGTCAGGTCACTGCCAGGTCAGGTCATGGTTGGGTGTGAGTCGTGGTCAGGCACGGGCTAGGTCATGGTCAAGTCAGGTCACTGCCAGGTCAGGTCATGGTTGGGTGCGAGTCGTGGTCAGACACGGGCTTGGTCAGGGTCGGGGTCAAGTCGTGTCGCGGCCAGGTCAGGTCGTGGTCAGACTCGGGCCAGGTCACGGAACGGTCGCGGTCTGATCGGGTCATGGTCAGACTCAGGTCAGGTCAGTGGCCGCGTCAGGGTCAAGTCATGTCACGGCCAAGTCTGAGTGATGGCAAGACTCGGATCAGGTAAGAGGTCAGGTCAGGTCATGGTAAGACTCGGGCCAGGTCAGGGCATGGTCACGGTCACGTCAGGTTATCGTTGGGTTTGAGTCATGGTAAGGCAGAGGCCGGGTTAGGGTCAGGGTCAAGTCACGGTCAGGTCAGGTCTGAGACATGGTCCGACTTGGACCACGTAAGGGGTCAGGTAAGGTCATGGTCAGACTCGGACCAGGTCTGGTCGCGAGCACGGCCAGCTTAGGTCATGGTCAGACGCGGGCCAGGTCAGAGAATCTCACGGTCACGGTCACGCTCGGATCGGACTATGTGGAGACTCGGGTCAGGCTAGGTTCGGAGGCAGGTCAGGGGCTGGATCAGGTTAGGTCAGGGTCAGATGGACCAAGATGACGTCGAGTCAAGTTCAGAATCAAGTGCAGTACGTGTCGGTGCCAGGTCAGGGTCGTGTCGGGCTAGGACCACGTCTGACGGGAATCAAGTGAGGTCATGTCAAGTGAGGTCAGTCAAGTGAGGTCAGGGCAGGATACAACTACACTCTGACTTTGACTCACGGCGAACACCTATTGCAAGAACTAGCCCTACCTTATAGATATAGAACTGTTTAAGTCCACTCTTTTTAATAGAAGCAACCGCCTTTGACATGCCACTTGCCCGTTCCGCCATCTCTCAGGATATCACCATGCGAAAGCAATTAAAGGCCTTCTTCAATTTGGATAGCCTGCAGCACACAGGCACCGCCCAGCCAGGACCAAACATAGACATGAGACCCACGAAACGTGGATACCTTTCACGGACCGCAATCAACCCTAGTGAACTCCGGTCTACCTGGAACATCAACCTAAATAGACCAGCAACAGCTGGTCTGTGGCGGTGTGCAAGAGCTCACCGAACTCATCTCCAGACAATCGCAAGGACTAAATGTTGGACAACGGTGATTGCATAGTTTTGTAATGTGATAACATTAATTTTTTTTAGTATATTAATGAGACATGCCATAATCGAAGGACGATTACGTGTTGTGTGACGAAGTGCAACATTGTGATGTTCCACGTGTTAATGTGTGAATGGTAATGGTTAATGTGTTAATGGTAATTGTCAATGTGTTAATGGTAATGGGTTAATGATAATTTGTTAATGATAATGTATCAATGGTAATGTGTCAATGATAGGGTGTTAATGGTAGCGTGTTAATGGTGACGTGTCAATGGCATTGTGCTGGTGGCAATGTGCTAATGGTAATGCGTTAATAGTATTGTATTAATTATAATATGTTAATGGTAATAATTTCATGGTAATGTTTAGTGGTGCTGGTCCAATGATAACGTGTTAATAGTAATAAGTTAATGCTAATGTGTCAATGACAATGTGTTCATGATAATGTGCTATTGACAATGTGTTAATGACAATGTGCTAATGATCAAGTGTTAATGGTAATGCTATAATGGTAATACATTAATGGCAATGCATAAATGGCAATGTGTTATTGTAAATGTGTTAACAGTAATGTGCTAATGACTCGCCGCCACGAAAAGCTGCCGGTGTCGACGCTGCGCCAGCAGTCTGACGAATCACAGCTGTTGCCGCCCTGACGTCACTGCGCGCGGTGTGACGGTGCAGGTGGAGTGGGCGCGGGGGCGGGGGCGGGGACGGGGGCGGGGCGACACTGACCGTGACGATGACGGTGGCCGTGGCGTCCGGCGAGTCGGCCTGGTTCTCGTCAGTGCCGACCACCAGCTCGTGTCGGCTCTGCCTCTCGTAGTCGAGCCCGCGCACCGTCGAGATCAGACCTGCGCCGCACAGACCACCGGTCACGGGTCGTGGGTCATAGGTCACAGGTCACGGGAGCTGGATCATGGTGCGGTCACGGGACCTGGATCGTGGTGCGTGGGTCACAGGTCACGAGACTGGATCGCGAGTCATAGGTTGCTGATCACAGGTCATGTGTCACGCATCGCACAGGTCGCGGGTCATGGGTCACTGGTCAAGTGTCGCACGGGTCACGGGTCATAGGTCAGTAGGACTCTTGCTCGCAACATCGGGGGTTCGAATCTCGCAACCGACGGAGTTTACTGAGTCCACCCGCGACCAATCGGCGTGAGAGGTTGGCGATGCTATATAACCTAGCGGTTGAATGCGTCGTAAAAGAACCCAAGGTTCTACTTTGGGTCATAGGTCACATGCCACTAGTCGCATGTCCCAGGTCATAAGTCACAGGTGACGAATCACATGTCGGAGGTAATGGGCCATAGGTCACAGGTTACTGGACATAGGTTACGGGTCACGGATCACAGGTCACGAGTTAATTGCCGCAGGTCACTTGTCACGGGCAGCAGGTAACGGACCACAGATTATGGGTCACTGATCACAGGTCACAATACATATGGTCACAGAACACAAAGTAGCGAATCACAAAGTCATTGGACGCATGGTAGGGGTGCTCCCTATACCACACAATTGCTGTTAGCATATTGCAGAGGTGCAATAAAGTATCCTATCATCATCCATGGAAAGTAGCAGATTGACCTGATAATGTGCATCACCTTGGTAGCATAATCTTTTGGAGGCCATTCGAGATGCACAATCCTTTGGAGATCATCCACGTCCCTACTGCGTTAAAATGGGCGTTCATGCAAATGAAGATGCTTACCAAATTGCATGCATTAACTTGGACAAATTGTAGCATGGGCGGATCCATAAATTTTCTAGGGGGCACTTGTCTGGAGGGGCGCCACGCAGAAAGCTCCTGAAACTACGTCTTCGGCGCAAAAATCTTCGTATGCGAAGGGGATGCACCCAAGCATACTAAGGTGGCGCCTTTTCGTCTTAAACGGGCACATGCTGATCTAAGGAGCCGTCTTTTCCTCCGAGAGAGGAACCTTCGGCTGATGGTTTGTCCCTGGAGCGGGTCCCAAAAATCCCTGATGTCCCAAAAATCCCTGGAGCGGAAGGTGGGCGGATGCACTCGAGCCTTTCTGAAGGGGCGCCACCTTCCATGGGGAAGGGTGGCGTTTCCATGGGGGGTCCACTCCACCTGACGCCTACAGCGCTCCATACGCCCTGTACTCGCCTTCGTGGCACTACTGCCCTAGGTAGGGTGGCACGTGATTGGTGGGAAAGCTGTCCTTTAGCATCAACAGCGGGTATCCGACTGGTGCATTTTTGCACCTCTGGCAAATTAGCCAGGGGCGGGGATGGCCGAGTGGTCAAGGTGTCGAGTTCTGGGTACCGAATGTCCCGGGTTCGACACTCACACCACTCTGGACATTTTCCAATCCCGCAGCCCATCGGCGGAACAGTGTGGGCGGCGCCATTAGCCGCGAATGTGCACAAAGTGTGTCGAGAACAACCCAATAAACAAACAAACATATTAGCAGCCCAGTGTCCACTATCAACTGTGCTACGGCTCGTTATAAAGGGACGAGCAGACCACACAAACGGCAGCCACGCGCCCCGCTACGGCCTGCCCCTGGCGGGTCGACCGACCCGCCCGGCACCCACCTGTCTCCGGGTTGATGTTGAACAGGTCCCGTGACCCCTTCCTGATGACGTAGTGCACCGACGGCCGCGAGTCCAGGTCGACCGCCTGCGGCCGTTGTGCCGGGTCACGTCACGTCACGTCACGTCACGTCGTAGTCACGTCACGTCACATCACGTCACCGCACGTCTGACGTGAACTTAGCTAGTTATTTGAGTTTAAGGGCGCTTCGACCAAAACTGACGTGAACTCACGACAGGGACAATAAGCAGTGGGTGGTCTACACACAGACAGCGCAACCGCGCCGCCCCCGTCTATCTTGGCAGCCAGCTGATGGCTTGGGCCGACGAGGATGACATCGGCGGCTCTTCAGACCTTCATGACTGCCTTACCTCCAAGTGGGATCCGGTATCACAGCCGGCCTCTAATAATCTAATGACGCGACTTCCCGTGTCGATCTTTGGTCGCCACCTACGGGAGTACCTATTTGACGTGCCGCCCGTGCCGGACTGATTGACTGCTCGACTTGCTGTATTTTTAAAATTTGTATTCTGTGATTTTGACCATCTTTTTTACCTTTGTGCTGTGCTGTTTTATCTATTTGACGCGATGTCGTAATAGCCACAAGTCAATTGTGGATGACCTCAATAAAGTCTGTCTGTCAATTACACCTTCAGCACTGTCTGACCTCCCTGTGGGATTCCTTATTACATCTGACTCTAATCATTACACCTTCACCACTGACCGACTTGCCAGTGTGATTCCGCATCACATCTGGACTCTAATCACATTTACAACTGTATTGCGTGGTATTCAAATATGGCTGCGACAAGCATGTTTTTTTCGGCATATCCTGTACTAAAATAATTGCAAGCGTATCCTTCATCTCGACCTCTGGTTACCTGTGCTATGGTGAAAAGTTGGCTTTCGGTCATCGCCAACAATCACCTTTAATAATTGTTTTTCGTGAGAAAAACTGCATAGCTATGTTGTATCACTAGTGCCGTTTTTCCTAATGTATCAGTTCGCGTGCCCATTTTCATCGACACGTAATTAAAGGTCTGAGCTTTCGAAGTCTAAGTGCGATATTATTACGATGCATCTTCATCTACACGATTATTCTGATACGCATTTCGATTAACTCTTGTAGCTTGTTTCTACCAGCTACTGTTCGAATGATGGAACATAGTCCAAGCACAACAAGCTCTATTTAGCGTGAGCATGCAGAAAACTATCCATGAAAGCAATCCCAGCAAACGTTCCAGTGTAATTCCACCGTCAAAAAATACTTTAAGATGCAACGCAATGGCCAACAGGAAACCTGCTCACAGTGATTAAGTTCTTATGAGCGTCCTAATATACCGTTCGAAAACATTTAGGTCCGAATTGAGGGATTGAGGAATACCGTATGCTAATATGCTTCGCTCGCAAGACATCCGGATGTAAGGCCGGAAGCGGGGTTAAGCGGTTCTCTTCAATGTCCACAAACGCGTACATTACGCGTGGAAGCAAAACGCATGTGCGTGCAACTTTTGAGAACGACCGTGCGGCGAGTTCCAAACCACGGACTATTTGCAGTCGAAGCTGCTGGTTGCCAGTAGCGATACTAGACATCGAACTCTGTTTAGCAATAGAACAAGCTCTGCTTAGCAATAGAACCCTGGTTCCCCAAGCCACCCCAGCAACAATTCTGAGTAAATTTATATTTATCAAAAGCTAGATGTCACATTGACACCTCGTCAAGGAGCGGCCAAGCATTTCTTTGCAACGAGTTTTCGCAATCGTAAGACTTTTGCTCCTTTCGAGTTTCTTAAAAATACCAGCTGTAGTTAGCGACATTACATCGACTTACCCGGGTGTACAGTATTCTCATGAAATTCCCGGAATTTTAACCAATAAAGCGCTTATGGATATGGGGCAACGGATAGTCTTGCAGTTCCAGGATTGTCTGTTGCATAGATAACGTTGTACAAACTGCTTGTACAGCAGAACTTTCACATATATCGCGCGACATATCTGCGGAATGCTGGCAGCCCGCCCTGGACCTTAGTGCGGTTTTGCAAACACGATTGGCAGATTAAGCCTCGTAGCCAGTGCACTGCGAACAGTAAACATATGGTATGGGCTAAATCAAAGTTAGCAGCTGGTGAACGGCTGTTGAACCAAAATACAACCAAGACTCTGACGCCCCCGAACACAACCCTCATCCTGACGTCACCTGATATAGCTAATCCTGGTGTCGCCAGATCAGAGTCACCGTGATCGGCTATGCTGATCATGCCCCCCCCCCCTCCTACTCTGACGTCCATACGTGCAGCCAATCCTAATGTCTCCATATGTACCCTGACGTCAACATCCCTGAATGCAATCGCTCTCCATGTCCCGATATATATATATATATATACCCCACTCCCTACGCAACCAGACCGGGGACGAGTAGCCTAGGGGTAAGTTGCTCGTCTCACAATCGAAAGGGTGCGAGTTCGAGTCTCACCTGTCGCTACTCTTCGCCCGCGACCAATCGGCGTGAGAGACTGGCGACGCTACATGACTCAACGGTCGATGCGTCGTAAAACCAATAACCAACCTACGCCACCAGACCCGAGTCGAACACCCCGACAGCAGCCGCTGCCGACACCCCCACCGCTGACCTTGACCCGGACGACCTCCGCGTAGGGCGCGTTCTCCGGCACGGACGCCTCGTACAGGGCGCGCCTGAAGACGGGCGGCTCGTCCTGCGTGTCGCTGACCAGCACGGTGGCCGTGGCGGTGGAGATGCGCGGGTCGGCCGCGCCGTCCCGCGCCGTCACCACCAGGTAGTAGACCTGCGGCACCGGGCGCACACGTGGCACACGTGCAGACTGGTGGCGCACACGTGCAGACTGGTGGCGCACACGTGGCGCACGTGCAGACTGATGGCGCACACGTGGCGCACGTGCAGACTGATGGCGCACACGTGGCGCACGTGCAGACTGATGGCGCACACGTGGCGCACGTGCAGACTGATGGCGCACACGTGGCGCACGTGCAGACTGGTGGCGCACACGTGGCGCACGTGGAGACTGATGGCGCACACGTGGCGCACGTGGAGACTGATGGCGCACACGTGGCGCACGTGGAGACTGATGGCGCACACGTGGCGCACGTGCAGAGGTGCTGGTTGGTTGGTTATTTGGGCTTAGGGGCGCATCGACTGTTTCGGTCATACAGCGTCCGTGTGGAGAGGTGCTGGCGGAACAGCTGAGCAGGGAGAGGGTCTGATGATGCATCTGGTGAGGAAGAGATACAGGTGATATACCTGAAGAGGGAGACATGTGGAATAGCTGAGGAAGGAAAGGAATTGATGATGCAAATGATGAGGGAGAGATACAGGTAATATACATGAGGAAGGAGAGGTGCAGGTAATATACCTGAAGGCAAAATGAACAAAATAGGTGAAATAGAATAGGCAAAATAGGTGACATAGCCAGGTTAGTTGAGGCATAGGTAGCACTTTACTCCGAACAATATAAGGCACAAACTCAGAAATCGACCCTCTCGTCAAAGGTACACACATATAGAATTTCAGTGCACTGCACCAAATCACCGACATCGTGTGTGCTTCTCCCCGAATTGCACGAAACGCTTCCGGCTGAAAACGTTTCCCCAAATTGGACGCAACGGGCATGGCTCCGCGGCCTGTCGAGAGCCGAGTTGCGCCAGTTCCGCGACCGTTCTGCCAATCACGATCCCCGATCATGATCGACTTCAGCCGTGCGGATAGTCTGTTGGCTCTCGCTTCTCGACAGCCCTCGTCCGCCCAGCGGGATGCTGCTCACAGGCCTCGGTGGGGATTGCTGACGGAGCCCAGCTGGGGATCACTCCGGGTCTGGGTAGGGATTACTCATCGACTTCGATTGGCACTATCGACGAAGCTCAGCGGGAGATCACTTCAGCCTCGGGTAGGGATTGCCAAATTGCTAACGGGTTTCCACGGGGACCATCGACGAAGCTCAGCGGGATATTACTTCAAGCTTCGGCGGGGAATTCTCACAGACTTCGATGGAAACCAGCGACGAAGCTCAGCTGGAGATTACCTACACGTTTGGGTATGGATTTCACACGAGTTTCGGCGGTGACTACTCACGGAGCCCGGCGGGGGTTGCTGAAGGATCCCGTGCGGACTACTCACGCCCTGGTTCTCGTAGTCGAGCGGCCGACGGGTGCGAATCTCTCCCGAGCTGGGGTCGATGACGAACGGCGAGCTCTCCGGCACCGAGAACAGCACGGCCGCGTTCTGTCCTGCGTCCTCGTCCACCGCCTGCCGAAGACAGTGCAGTTGGCGACGCTCTGGGTCGGCGACAGGATGTTCCCAGGAGCTCACGAGAACTAGCAAAACAATCTAGCCTTGCTCCACTTACGCTTGCAACTCTCCAGAAAAAAACAGTAGCAGTTGATGCGCCCTTAAGCCCAAATAATCAATCAATCAATCAACTCTCCAGAAAAAACAGTAGCAGTTGATGCGCCCTTAAGCCCAAATAATCAATCAATCAATCAACTCTCCAGAAAAGCATCTGAACTTTTGGAGATTGTAATACCTTGTCTCGATGCTAACGGCAGGGTTAGATTAAGAATGAGCGGATAACTTGCGACCTTTGTGTTGTGGCAATGCGATCCAAGTCTATTGCCAAATTTACCTCCCTCGCAGCAACTACAGAGTCGCCATAATACCGTCAAATTAACGCACTTTTCACCGTGGTATCTTTGGACATAATGAGAGTCAGCAGAATGGACGCATGTGGCATGCTGAAGCTGCATGAGCACATTAATGTGGGGAACTCCGTCAATGTGCTACGCACAAATACAAGATAGGCGAAGAAGTTGGATGCACCGAAGGAGTATCAGACGTTGTTGTTCTCCCCCAGAGCAATATTGCTAGTGAAGTTAGTTATTATGGCTTTAGGGCGCATCGAATACATTGGTCACGCAGCGCCCATATGATTGCTAGTGAAGCCTACAGCCTAAGCCTAATAAGCCTCGTTGTCTAATAGCTCGTAGTGTAATTAGCCTAAGCCTAATAAGGCTACAGCGCAGGCAATTTTACGTTTATTCTCCAAGTCACAGCTTTATGCATACATTACAATTCCACAACCATATTCAGGCGAGCCACCTACCCTGACCCTGCCGACGAAGAGGCCCGCCTCGCCCTCGCGTGTGCGAAACGTGTAGGGCACGTTGAGGAACTGGGGGTTCTTGTCGTTGATGTCCAGTATCCGAATGTTGACGGCCGCGGTGCTGGAGAGTCCATCCGGGTCCGAGGCGCGCACCACCTGGCGGCCAAAAACGCAAACTGTCACCGGCCGAAGAACGAACCACGCACCGGGTTGTGATTGCCGAGATCGTCTCCCTGGAAGAACCCTTCATCGCCAGGTTGTCTTTGTTGAGATCCTGTCTCTGGAAGACTCCTTCATCACCAGGTTGTATTTGTCGATCTCTCTGAGAAAGACGCATTCCTCAACACACCTCACTTACGCGGTTGTATTTGTTGAAATCTTCTATCTAGAAAATGCACATTACTGACCGGGTTGTATCTCCTGCGATCTTCTCTCCGGCAGATACCCGTCGCTCACCAGGTTGTACTTGCTGAGCTCCTCCCTGTCGAGCGGTCGCGCCACGCTGATGGTGCCCGTGGTGGGGCTGATGGAGAACTGGCCCAGCCCGGTGCCCTCCACCAGCGAGTAGGTCACCGGGTCGTTCTCGGGGTCAACCGCCTGGCGACACGGTCACGCGATGACGGTCGCTGACGCGGAATTGGTGGGTCACACCGGGGGGGGGTACGTTGGGTCATCCAGTAGGTCATCGGCCAGTCATCGCTACCGTCAAGCGTCAGGACAATGGACTGTCTTTGAATGAAGGAATTATTGATTGATTGGTTGATTACTTGGGCATAGGGGCGCAACAACTGCTACTGGTTGTGTAGCGCCCTTTGGATGAAGGAATCGCATACTTCGAACAAAACACGGATTGAACGCGCTGTGGAAAATGTTGAAATGCTGCTGGTAGTACTGGCAGGCCCACGGGAAGAAAGGAAGAGGGGAAGACTTGGGGAACAGAAGAAACCAACTGATGTAGTGAACCACAAAACTGTTGTTTGCTAAATTTGTATCCGTCATGAACGATCATCAGCATATTCGTCACTCATCCGGCTCCTGGAACCGTAAAGGTGACTTCAAACCCAGGTAATGTTTTTATTTCCATGGTTTAAAAATTGCCAGACGTCACAAATACATTGCCGCCACACACCTGGGCCAAACAAAAGATGTCTGCCCCTCTGGCCAAGCACATGGCCAGGAAGTAGTCACCAGCAAAGGGACACAACCGATAGCACATGCTTGGGAGTGAAAGCAACCTATTCTCCCACGACCTTAGTATCTCCTCGCCCTCTTTCACAAGCACCGTACGGGCACCGATACGGTATTGAATTGAACAGCATTCGAATACATAAACAACGCACAACACCTGAGAAACGCTCCAATGTATTTCGCCTAACCACCAGCTATAGTTGCGAGACGGCAACAAGCACTGATGCCACAACACCACCGCTGGTAAATGAGTGCGGCTGAGCCACCATCATGATGGAGGGCGGGGCGGGGATGGCCGAGTGGTTAAGGTGTCGGGCTATGGGTACCAAAGGTCCCGGGTTCGACTCTAGCGCCACTCAGGACATTTCCCAATCCCGCGGCCCACCGGCGAAACAGTGTGGGCGGCGCCATTAGCCGTGAATGTGCATAAAGTATGTCGTGAACCACCGAATAAACAAACAAACAATGATGGAGGGCCGTTGGAGCTCATCGCCGATGAGACGGCCGGCATCACAACTCACCGTGAGCGATATCAGAGTGCTGCCCACCCCGGCGCCCTCCGAAACAGACGCGTCGTACAGACTCTGCCGGAAGACGGGGCCGCCCGAGTTGGGGCCCGGCACCACGGCCACCTCCACGATGGTCTGCGACTGGCGACCGCCGCGGTCCGCCGCCTAGCGGCGCAAAAACAAACTTTAGGTTAGCGCAGCTGACACCCGACGGCGACGCGACAGGAAGGCGGCTTGGCCCGGCCATCAGGTTGTTCGTCTGGGAATTGAACAGCTCTGAGTTGGACACTCACTGTCCGCTGGACTTCAAGGTCCATCTGACACCTTGTTGGGGGGGAAGGTTTTCCATTATTGGCAACCCCGTCAAAAAACACCTGTCCCGGTTTTGGGCCTAGATGTCTGCGGTTCCCTTCCCTCTGTCCATGCGGTCAAGTGTCTTCATTATTGGCGACACCGTCAGAAAACACCACTGTCAATCCGGTTCATATTTGGAGACGCCCGCATGCCTGAGGCGTATCCGTCACTGCCAAACTATGTGAGGAGTACACCGTCTCTAAGTTGAAGTACGTGGTCGAGCGTAAGACTCACATCCTCGCGAACATCGTTCGCAACTGCACAGAGCGTGACGGCAGCAATTGTGACCGATGACGTGTTTCTTCACACACATGAGCACCTGTCTGAAGCACTTCGTCGCCGGACACTCAGCCCCGTGCCGACCAGTACAGCCCCTGACACACTTGCACCGTGATGCTGTACCGCTCGCCCGAGTACACCCTCTGCAGGGTGTCCGGGTGGCCGGTACAGCCCCTGACACACCTGCACCGTGATGCTGTACCGCTCGCCCGAGTACACCCTCTGCAGGGTGTCCGGGTGGCCGGTACAGCCCCTGACACACCTGACCGTGATGCTGTACCGCTCGCCCGAGTACACCCTCTGCAGGGTGCCTGGTGGCCGGTACAGCCCCTGACACACCTGCCCGTGCACACCTGTACCGAAACTGCAGGGTATCCAGGTGGCCGGTACAGCCCCCCTGCACCGTGATGCTGTACCGCCGCCCGAACACCCTCTGCAGCGGTCCGAGTACACACCTGCCCCTGACACACCTGCACCGTGATGCTGTACCGCTCGCCCGAGTACACCCTCTGCAGGGTGTCCGGGTGGCCGGTACAGCCCCTGACACACCTGCACCGTGATGCTGTACCGCTCGCCCGAGTACACCCTCTGCAGGGTGTCCGGGTGGCCGGTACAGCCCCTGACACACCTGCCCGTGACACACCTGCACCGTGATGCTGTACCGCTCGCCCGAGTACACCCTCTGCAGGATGTCTAGGTCGCCGGAGCGCGAGTTGATCTCGAACTTGTGTCGGCCGCCGTTGGACACGTGCACCACGCCGTACGAGATGTCGGCGTTGGCGCCTTCGTCCACGTCGGTCGCCTGCACCTGGGGACGGCAGGCGGGCGCTGTGTCACGTCACGTCACGTCACGTCACGTCACGTCACGTCAGGTCACGCCAGGTCACGCCAGGTCACGTCAGGTCACGCCAGCCACGCCACGCCCGACGTGGAGCAGCCACGCCACGCCACGCCGTCACGTCACGTCACGTCACGTCACGTCACGTCACGTCGTCTACGGTGTTGCCGCGGCGCGACGTGAACAGTCGCAACGTCAGCATTTGTTGCCAGGCGTGTGGTTTGATGACAACAATTGGCTAGGCGTGCCCAACTTTTTATTTAATTCTTAAAGGATATTTATGCCGAAATCTTGCTGAGATGGCTTGATGGACGAGGATCTTATTGATAAGCATGGCTTAGCAAATAATCATAAAGTTCATGAGATCATCAGCTCATAAGAAAAATCACGATTGAATCCTTGTGGCAGGACCTTGCATGGGTTGCTCGTGGACGGAGGGAGGGGAGGGGGTGTACACTCTGAAGCTTACTCCTGATCTGACATGTACCTACTGGGTCGCAGTGTTCTGATCCATTGTCATCTGAACCAGGAAAGAAGCCAGGATTCACTTAAGGGGGTCCGATGCCAACAAAATGTCAGGTATCAGAGCCCCATCTTTTCTTGTTTAGCCTGTTGAAAATCTTCTTTTCACTGTGTTTCATCTAGTGTACTTTTTGGTTGCTAAGGAGCCTCCTATATCTGCTGCCGCCCCTTTACTGCGTCTCTGACCTCAGCCGACATGACTACAGATAGCATTCAAGACGTATTGGGAGGGCCACTAATTGCCCCTTTAAAGTTCATAGATCAGTTCTAGTCACTATGTGCCCACCATCTATCCGCTCCCTGGAGTCAAACCTTAGCCATGTTAGTAGCATACTTGTCCTGACCCAGTCCGTTGGACTCTGACCTGATCTAACCTGACCTCATCCACTGGGAGACTGACCTGGTGGCACACTAAACTGACCTTCGCGGATCCACTACCAGATCGATGTGACATGACCTGACCGCCGGCATGCCGAACCGACCCGACTACCTGAACCGCAGTCGGGCTGCCCTGACCTGACCTGGACTGGTGACATGCTGACATGACCTGACCTGATCCGCTGCCAGACTGGCCGGACCTGACCTGACGGCCGATCCGCAGCCGGGCCACCCTGACCTGACCTGGCTTGCGGTCATGCTGATCTGACCTGACCTGATCCACCACCACCGGCACCCGACCTGACTTGACCCGCTCCGCAGCCGGGCCACCCTGACCTGACCTGGCTTGGGGTCATGCTGATCTGACCTGACCTGATCCACCACCACCGGCACCCGACCTGACTTGACCCGCTCCGCAGCCGGGCCGCTCTGATCTGACCCGGCGGCCGACCCACCTGCAGTATGCGCCGTCGTCCGTCGCCGGCGACGATCCTGATGTCGCGGTACATGGGCAGCTGCGGCGCGTTGTCGTTCACGTCCAGCAGACGAACGGTGATGGTGACGGGCATGCTGGCGCGGGCAGCCTCCCCGGCCACCTCCCGCGCCACAACCTGTAGCGGCAGGTGGACGTCAGGCCCGCCTCACCGGCCACCCCTTAGGGCGGTGGTCAGCCCGCACCTCCCGCGCCACTACCTGTAGGGCAGGTGGAAGTCAGTGGCCTGCATCGCCGGCCACCTCCCGCGCCACCACCTGTGGCGGCAGGTGGAAGTCAGGGCCCACCTCCCCGGCCACCTCCCGGGCCACCACCTGTGGCGGCAGGTGGACGTCAGGGCCCACCTCCACGGCCACCTCCCGCGCCACCACCTGCGGCGGCAGGTGGACGTCAGGGCCCACCTCCACGGCCACCTCCCGCGCCGCCACCTGCGGCGGCAGGTGGAAGTCAGGGCCCACCTCACCGGCCACCTCCCGGGCCACCACCTGTGGCGGCAGGTGGAAGTCAGGGCCCACCTCGCCGGCCACCTCCCGGGCCACCACCTGTGGCGGCAGGTGGACGTCAGGGCCCACCTCCCCGGCCACCTCCCGGGCCACCACCAGTAGGGCAGGTGGAAGTCAGGGCCCACCTCCCGGCCACCTCCCGGGCCACCACCTGTGGCGGCAGGTGGACGTGAGTGTCCGCGAACGTTTACAAGAAAACTGGAGCGAAGAAAGCGCACTGGTTAGTGTTTTGTTGCTGTTTGTTTGGTTACATACCTAATATATTTGTTCTTTTTAGCGTATGGCATTTTCATCGATTTTCACTGAAATGTTTTTGCATTTTCGCGAAAATGTTTAGGCTTATTCAAAGTCATGTGAAATTGCCGTCTGTAAGGTTCGTAAATTGAGTATGAATATATAGCACCATATAGCATGGCATGCACCATATTGCATGCCATGCTATATGGCGAATTTCATGCTTACATTCCCTAAGCACAAAAAAAGCTTACTATGCCTCTGATCACGTTATTGCACTATTCTTTTCCTGAAACCACCTTACCTGAGCGCCAGTTTTCGTTTGAGTGCAGGCCCTCCCCACCAAAAACCAAAACGAAACAAAAGATGCATCTCGGCTTCTTACTTCTCATTCCATCTCCAGTCTACATCTTCTTACTCAGTATCGTCTACTGTCGATCACCTCACATTGATTCCCATGTGCAAGGCTTCATAGTCACCGCCTCCACCTTCTCCGCTATGTCCGATGTGTATTTAACTTGGTTCAAAGACAGGCAATATGGTTCCCGTATGGTTTATGTCCGGACTACCAGAGTTGAATGCAGATATTTTGTTAAATTAACAGTTTTTTATTTTGTTAAATTAACATTAACAATTTATACCAAACTGTCCTCCATACGCTCTAAAAAAAAACTTTTCACCAACATAGAGAACAGGATAGATCCTGAAGGTATTCTGAAATTTCTGAAGGCATTTTGAAGGCACCTTTAGAAAATTGACGAAGAACGAAAGTTTAATTACGTTGATGTTTTAACTTACGCGTAACGGCAAGGAGAATAAAATAGCCGCAATCACGTTTCAAAACTTTTATACGCCAAACACAGAGCTTCTATTCAAAAGCATAGCATGGGACTTACCGCTTTGAATGTATGTTCAGGCCAAATATAACCTGATATATAAAGATACGATGGGTAGTGAGACTTGGTGATGGTATCGACGGGTGGCGTCCGGTGGGTAGATTGGGGGTCTGCACCCCTGTTTTTGTGCCCCGCTAATGTTAATTTGTCATTTTCTGTAGCCAATATAAACATATGTCTTGAAAATAATGACTTGGACCGCCTGGCTTCTTGAGACATCTCCAGCCCGGGTAAGGAGTGCTGGAATGAGCACACAGTACCTATGCTGTCGTGAGATCTGCATGCGAAATCCAGAAAAGACATCTGTCGACTTAAGCTTAGCTCAGGTGTTTGTGCGGACCTTGTATGTATTTCATGGCACATATTATGCTTAAAATAACGTGTAAGGCGTATTTCTGTGCTATGGTGCAGTCTATTCTATATTTGTGCGTATTTATGTGCACCTATGTATATATCCACAATATCACAATAGTCACGAGTCTGTTCTCACATTTGGACCTAATCATCATTAAAAAAGGAAAAAGGAAAAAGCAATAAGCTGCAACGAAAAATTACAGCGAAATATCCATATAGCCTTTTGAAACACTTGCTTTGCATGTCTGTAACTCCTCCAACCATGCACCACAACGCGGGTCTTTTAGTACAAGCATGTGGTGCCGGGGAAACACCATAACATCGAGCGTAGCGTCATCCATACCAAACCGGAGTGGGGAAAATCCATCTCCAAACTGGGCTCGCTGACGTCACCGCACACACAACAAACACAGAGCAGTGTCACCTGTCTGACCTGACCTGACATCAGGTCAATCGCGAAAAACTGGTGGTAGCTGGGCGGATTCCCAGAGATCATCCTGCGACGATCCGCATTATTAAACGAACAGCTTCTGACAAGCCCGTTCTGATTAGGATCACGACGCGCACAAGTCCACACGGCACCTTCGCCTCCTGCGGCGCCTACCTGGAAGGTCAGCTGGCTGGGAAAGGGCGGGTCACGGTCCAAATCGCCGCGGGCTACCACCAGGTAACCGTCCAGGTCGACGGCGAACGCGTCCGAGGTCAACTCGAACCGGTACTGCATGGGCTCCTCGCTGGGCGACTGCGGGTCAGCACAGGTCGGCCGTCAGCTGTCGTCGGAGGTCACAGAGGTCACCGGAAATCATCATGTCACCACAGGTTACCAAAAGAGTGCAACCAAGAAGGGCCCTTGTGGCTCATAGTTGCACTAATATTTTATGTCTTTATGTCCTTATGTCTTTAAAAGGTCACCAGAGGTACCATCCACAAAAAGATGTTGCTGGAAGGCGTCAAATGTAAATATCAGATATCAGATGGCTACCAGTGGTTACCGCAGGTCATCATAGGTCGCCATAGGTCATCAGATGCAGCCATAGCTAGCGCGCGCGTGGGATGATTTATCCTGGTCGGACCGAGTCGAGGGTTGAGAAATGCCTCCCTGAGTGGTGAGTGGAGAGTGGCGCAGTTTTAAGCAGGAGTGTCGATTTCAACACGTGGGAGGATTTTGCCAGACCGTGTGCTTTGCAACTGGTTTTTCTGTTTTCTGTTTGTTTTTTGCTCTTTTTTTGTTGTTGTCCTCTCAACTACATAGCTTTGTTTCACCTCATCTCAGACTGATACCAAAAGGCGAATGGACCGGTGACATTTTGAACGATGAAATCCCGATGGTTGCTCGATATCATAAGGCGAGACATGTCATCGGGGGACTCCAGGAGCCGGCCATGGTTGTAGTCCCATCCGCCTACCATTCCCGTATCACGCTGGTCTATGGACGTATATATGTACGCAATCAAGCAGCAACAATTTAAGCATACCTAAGCATTGCATTGTTGACAACACTGGAAGAGAAACAGGAATGTAACGTACCTAAGCCTTCCTTAAATAGGGGAGGTAGAACAGGCACGCGCTGTCATAACCGCAATGTTTTAACACTGCCCTTCTGGCGAAAATATTCCTCGATGCTCGACGCGGATTGGCTGATGTACAATAATACGGTTTATCTTCAAAGCTTCTTTTTACTAGAAATCCGCTACAAAACGGACCGTCAAAAACCAAGGCGTTCTTTCTGTCTCTGGATCTCACCGCTGAAATGGTGAGATCCAGTGCACCGCCAATGCCCTTGTGACAAACACGCTGTCCACCGTGAACCTCAATGCACGTGGCCATGACAGACAGTGTGCCATGGCCAGTCTCTGCTGACGTCATCGGGCTACCAGACCCCCACAGATGACGTCACTGTGGTCAGTGGTGAACTCTTACCCAGTCGGGGTCGTCCACAGCCAGACGGATGACCTCTCGGCTCTGAGGCTGCAGCATGACCTTGGTACCGATCGGCGAGTTCTCCAGCACATAGCCTGGGGAGCATGGTTATTACACCACACAGTCCGGGTCAGGTGGTGACCTGGTCATTACACCACACAGTCCGGGGTAGATGGTGACCTGGTCGTTACACCACATAGTCCGGGGTCAGGTGGTTGGTTGGTTGGTTATTTGGGCTTAGAGGCGCATCTGTTCACCATACAGTCCGGGGTCAGATCGTCACCTGGTCATACACCACATATCCGGGGTCAGGTGGTGACCTGGTCATTAACCACACAGTCGGGTTAGGTGGTGACCTGGTCATTACACCACACAGTCCGGGGTCAGGTGGTGACCTGGTCATTACACCACACAGTCCGGGGTAGATGGTGACCTGGTCATTACACCACATAGTCCGGGGTCAGGTGGTGACCTGGTCATTACACCACACAGTCCGGGGTCAGGGGTGACCTGGTCATTACACCACATAGCCGGGTGGTGACCTGGTCATTACACCACACAGTCCGGGGTCAGATGGTGACCTGGTCATTACACCACATAGTCCGGGGTCAGGTGGTGACCTGGTCATTACACCACACAGTCCGGGGTAGATGGTGACCTGGTCCTTGCATTACACAGTCCGAAGGCAAATGGGTATGCGGGCCCCACACCACCCAACCTGGGGAAAAACGGTGATCCGACTATTACCAGCATTACCTGGGGCTGATAAAGGGGGCAATGAGGGCATGTGTTCCCCTCCCCCATGGACGAGTGTCGCAATCTGACCAGGAAAGACGCCTTTCGGGAAAGTTCGAGTACACCCCCACCTCCACTCAGCGGATTTTGCAGTCAAAGACAGAGCGAAAGGCGGACGCACCAGAGTCCAAGACTGGACGAAATGACACACAAGCATGGCGCAACAGATCGCTACAACTGTGACGCAGTGCGACTCATTTGATGACGTCATACTACTCCTAATCTGGCGGCACGCCAAACGTCTGCTGAAAGTGAAACAGCACGCATCACAGATCCATCCCAGCACAGACAGCTGAAGGTACGTCATCACACCATCCACCCTCTGGCAACGCGTCGGTCTACCACGACGATGACGTCACACCACTCCGATGACGTCGCACCACTCACCCTCCGGTGACGTCACGGTTATGATGGGCGGGCTCGTGTCGACAGCCTTGACGTCTATGACGAGGTCGGCCGTCTCCGACCGGCCCATGGGTGACCGCTCGCGCGCCTGAGGACAGCCGGCCGGCCGGGTGAGGTCAGCGACAACGTCAGCGGTGACGTCAGCAGCGACGATGGAACGGCCGCGTCACGCCAGCGTCAATGGCGACTCGAAGTCGCCATTGATGCTCCAGTCCAGTCACCGAGCGGCAGTGTTAAATTATTCGGGAAATAAGGTGGAATATACCACTTATTGAACACTCTATCAACATCCTTCTCCAAAAAGTATCGACATCCTGCTCCTTGATGGGTGCTTATGAAGTCTTCACGTCTCCTTTCTAAGAGTATCTCACTTACAAGTATTATGTCCATGCCCTCGATAAGGAATGGTAATACACAAATTATTTCACAATGCAGTTATAGGTGAAGGGATCATCTATAATGTGATATGGGAAACACGGTACGGTACGGTACGTGTGTACGTCGTCTGCAATCAACGACTGTCCAACCGTGCTTCGACAAAGCCTCTGTCCCCGAAAATATTCCAAACCCTGGGCGGGCCGATTACAATCATCCGTCAAGCAATCATTCAGCACAATGAAGGCACGGGCAAACATCCGCGCAGATGCCCCCGTTCCGTGTTCCCGCCGTCGCTTGGACTGGAGCATCAATGGCGACTCGAAGTCGCCATTGATGCTCCAGTCCAGTCGCCGAGCGGACCAGTGTGTGCCAGGCCAGTGCATGACCGGGGTCAGAACCAGGGCTGGGACCAGGACCAGGCCCACGACCGAGGCTAGGGCCAGGATGACCGGGGTCAGAACCACAACTAGGATCGGGGTCAGGACCATGACCGAGGCTAGGGCCAGGACCGTGACCGGGACCGGGACCATGCTCGGGGTCGATGCCACTGTCAGGATCGGCACCGGGACGATGGCCGTGCTTATAACCAGCGCCAGGACCAAGACCCGGACCAGTACCAAGACCAAGATCAGCAACAGAACCAGGACCACTCAGCAAGCTGTACTAAGCGTAGGACTCTCTTCAATAAAGCCACACCAGCAAGCGTGCAAACAGAAAGTAAATCAAATTAACGCATGGAATAGTTGTTGTGTTGTTGCGGCAGAAAGTCCAGGTAGAACGATAGTAGGCTTCCACTAAAATGGAATGTTCCCGAAAGATAACAACACTTTGTTACATAAATATTGATTGATTGATTATTTGGTTAAAGGCCGCCGACTACTAGGTCATTCAGCGCCCAGTTACATAAATATTGCCGTCATCAAATCTCACGACTGTTAGCCGTTCGAATACGATGAGTTTTTCCGAAGTCGGATACCATTATTTACCCTCTCCGAAGCCAGGCTTTTGGATCAGCCCATGAGGCTTCACAACATCTTTCTAGGCATCCAATAGTGAAGTAAGCACACCCGACTTTAAACAGCCACCATTGCTAATGGGCGGGTAAATATATCTCACCTGTATCGTGATGATGAACTGTTTGACCTGTGACCTGTCCACTGGTGTCACCTGTCTGACCTGACCTGACATCAGGTCAATCGCGAAAAACTGGTGGTAGTTGGGCGGGCTCCCGGAGATCATCCTGCAATGATCCACACCGTCAAATCAATAGCTTCTGACAAGCGGGCAGCACTTACGAAAACACTGAAAAGGAGCTAAAAATGGCAACAGCTCGTGGTGTTGATTCTAGACGCTGGAAGCCGAGACAGAGTTATCGCAAGCAGGAGAAGATGGGCGATGGTCCTCGAAAAGCTTCCAACCCGGTGGAAAGATTCAGTTATGCATACTGTTTGTACCATACACAAAGCTAGGCATCCTAATCTAGCTTTCGCACCAAGCCTAACCGCACCGAAAGGACCCGGCTCATTTGAGATGCTTCTCTCTCCAGCCTACCTCCCATATCTCATTTACTCTGCACTAGGGAAAATAAAACACGAGAAAACATGCATGATAAGCGGTTAGATTCCCTACTCAAGTCCATCTTCCCTGCAGCCAAATGCACAAGTGGAACCCTTGAGACTATCAAGAGGAGCATTACCACTTCACAAAGTACCACCAAGCAGCCTACTGATATCATTAATGGGAGGTCCATCCGCGCACATCACTGCCAATCTACTGTGCCGCAGTGCATTTCCTCGCCAGGGATGGATATGGCGGGGGGGACACTGGGGACCCTTATGGAAAGGTGGCGCACGTCCAGCCGGGAAAGGCTTAGTATGCTCGAGTGCACCCCCACCACCATCTCCCATTTACGATTTTTAGGCGCCTATCCGAGAAAATGTTCTCCCATGAGAAAAATCCCTGGCTCCGCCCCTGTCGCTCGCGCTCACCGGTACTCGATCTCGGCGCCCAGCGTGTCGCTGTCCACCGCACGGATCCGCTCCGGTCGCACGTCCAGCACGCCGGACAACTCGCGCGAGATCACCTGTCGGCACGGAGCGGCCGCAGCTCAGCGCGTCAGAGCGTTTCACTCCTGACCGCAAGGGCGCGAGTTCGAACCCCACGGCCGGCGGCGGTTGTCCAGATCGCCCGCGACAGATCGGCGTGCGAGGCTGGTCACTCTGCACAACTTAGCTGTCGAGTGCGTCATGAAAAGAGCCGAGGTTCTCCTCCCCACCTGTTGCCGGTGAAGCGACGCACGATACAACGTGTCAACACAGTGACGATGCTGATCACACGACGCACCTACCCGGCAGGGTACCACCAACAGTGGAACAGGTGAGAACCGTTTACACCAGCCACCACTGCGGCATGAGCGTTCACGGCGACTCTACAGGTGGGGGACTATTTCGCGTCGTCACCACTGCGCGACCCTACAGGCAGGGACCATCTCCCCACCGTGACGACACCACGACCAGTACTCACGGCCGCCCGGTAGGCGGGCACTGCCCCCACCTCCACCACACCGCGACCAGTACTCACGACTACCCTACAGGCTGAGTACCATCTCACCACCGCCACCTCCCCACGAGCCACACTCACGGCCGCCCTATAGGTGGGCACCACCTTCCCCGCCCTATAGGTGCACCACACCACCACGACCCACACTCACGGCCACCATATAGGTGAGCACCACACCACCAAGACCCACACTCACGGCCGCCCTGTTGGTGGGCACCACTCACCACCGCCACACTCCCCAACCCAACTCAGCCGCCCACCACACCACCACCACCACCACTCACGGCCGCCCTGTAGGTGGACACCACACCACGACCAGTACTCACGGCCGCCCTGTAGGTGGACACCACACCACGACCAGTACTCACGGCCGCCCGGTAGGTCGGCGCCGCGCAGCGCGCCTGCGGCGGTCGGCAGGCGGCCGTCACGAAGGTCGGCGGCTGGTCGTCGCTGTCGTCGACCCGCACCGTCACGGTGGCGGTGGCCGAGCGGCGCGTCGACGCCGGCTGGGAGCGGTCCTGCAGGGGGCGGCGACAGCTGGTGAGGGTCATTGGGGGGGGGGGGGGGGGGCGCCGGGCGTGGCAGGGGCGAGCAACGGGCTGGGCTAGCAGACACGGTTGTTCGCCGGGCTGCCAAACGTTAGACGCTGGACTCCATCTTAAAGCATTGCGCGGGGGATGGGCAAGCAGTTGGATGGGATAGCCGACACGGTTGTTCCCGTGGCTGGCAAACGTGAGACGCTGTGCTTCATCTTAAATAACTGTGCGGGGAGGGGCAGACAATGGGCTGGGCTAGCAGACAAGACTGCTGATGAGCCGCCAGACTTCAGGCGTTGAGTTCCATATTACATTGTATTCGATTACGGAAAATTGTCTGGATGGGGAGGGGGTAGCAGGTCTATGAGGGAAGGGGTAGCAGGTCTGTGAGGGGAGGGGTAGCAGGTCTGTGAGGGGATGGGTAGCAGGTCTGTGAGGGGATGGGTAGCAGGTCTGTGAGGGGAGGGGTAGCAGGCAAAATAATCGGGGAACCAGACGTCAGCCGTTGGGTTCCATATTGAATTATGAAATCATAGGGGGTTGGGCATTGGAGGGGTGGGGCACAAATAGAAGTAAATGAATACCCTTATACTGCATCACTCGCCACATACAGCATCCAAAACCTCAGCTGGGAGTCAGGAGGAACTAGTACACTTTGATTTTGTCAGCATGGAAGTTGAAGTAGTCGTCAAGAAATAATTGAAATAAACGTCACAGGATATTCATAAATTTATCCGACCAACTTAGCTATGTGGCATGCTCACCCAGCGCAAGTTGGGACAAGTCAGCAAAACAATAATTGTATTTCACGTGATGGATTCATAGGTACATCGACAGCTTGCAGATTGTAAACAAAAGCGGCATTATCGATGCAAGATGATAATGGCAAGGATGCAGAGTTATGATGATGATTACGCTATATCTCGTTTGGCATTATGCTTCATCCATTTCTTCAGCTAGGATACAATTGGAGAACATTCCTGGGGACACACCGTAGCTGGTAAGGGCATCAGTACCGCATTACTTGCATCAGTGCCGACAGGAACAGTCCTGTGGCGCACATTGCTACCCAAAGTTCAATGAAAACCGTAAAACACCGTTGCACCCGCTAGTGAAATGATGAGTACAGACAGAGACCATGCTGGAGCACGGGCACCGGCAGGAGGAGGATGGTTCTCACCCGCAAACACCGAAAAGCGTAGCATTACACATATGAACGTTCCATGGAATGAAGAAAAAAATGATTCCAAACCGGTGATCTCCCCGCACTATTCGGTAACACCACGAACAACACGGTCGTAACAACACGGTCGAAATTAACAACACGGTCGCAACACCACCGACGGCTGCAGAGTTGCCAGAGAAAGGCGGTAGTCCAGCTGGAGCCGGACAGTCCGCCTGCTCTTGAACAGGACACTCCAGATTACGGGCCGAGTGGTTAAGGTGTCCGGCTATGGGTACCAAAGGTCCCGGGTTCGACACTAGCGCCACTCAGGACATTTCCCAATCCCGCGGCCCACCGGCGAAACAGTGTGGGCGGCGCCATTAGCCGTGAATGTGCAAGTGTGTCGTGAACCACCCAATAAACAATAATAAACAAATCCAGAGTACGGGCTGTGATAAAAGCATCCGGCGGCGTTGCGTTGGCTGACATGGACGGTACATCCGTTCGTTTGTTCGTTTATAAACGAACAGACATACGTACGACTGGTGTGCCGTCAATGCGAGCCAACGTTACGCGATCGCATGGGTCGACGCCACAGACGCTAACGCCACAGACGCTGACGCCACAGACGCTGACGCCACAGACGCTGACGCCACAGCAGACCACGCCACCGCCCCCCCCCACAGACGCTGACGCCACAGACGCTGACGCCACAGACGCTGACGCCACAGACGCTGACGCCACAGACGCTGACGCCACAGACGCTGACGCCACAGACGCTGACGCCACAGACGCTGACGCCACAGACGCTGACGCCACAGACGCTGACGCCACAGACGCTGACGCCACAGACGCCACGCCACAACGCTGACGCCACAGACGCCGACGCCACAGACGCTGACGCCACAGACGCTGACGCCACAACGCCACAACGCTGACGCCACAGACGCTGACGCCACAGACGCCACAGACGCTGACGCCACAGACGCCACAGACGCTGGCGCCACAGACCCTGACGCCACAGACACTGCCGCCACAGACGCTGACGCCACAGACGCTGACGCCAAACCTGACGCCACAGACGCCGCCGCCACAGACGCTGACGCTACAGACGCTGACGCCACAGACGCTGACGCCACAGACGCTGACGCCACAGACGCTGACGCCACAGACGCTGACGCCACAGACGCTGACGCCACAGACGCTGACGCCACAGACGCTGACGCCACAGACGCTGACGCCACAGACGCTGACGCCACAGACGCTGACGCCACAGACCTACGCGACGCCACAGACGCTGACGCCACAGACGCTGACGCCACAGACGCTGACGCCACAGACGCTGACGCCACAGACGCTGACGCCACAGACGCTGACGCCACAGACGCCGCGCCACAACGCTGACGCCACAGACGCTGACGCCACAGACGCTGACGCCACAGACGCTGACGCCACAGACGCTGACGCCACAGACGCTGACGCCACAGACGCTGACGCCACAGACGCTGACGCCACAGACGCTGACGCCACAGACGCTGACGCCACAGACGCTGACGCCACAGACGCTGACGCCACAGACGCTGACGCCACAGACGCTGACGCCACAGACGCTGACGCCACAGACGCTGACGCCACAGACGCCACAGACGCTGACGCCACAGACGCTGACGCCACAGACGCTGACGCCACAGACGCTGACGCCACAGACGCTGACGCCACAGACGCGCCGCCACTCACGCTCGCCACCACGGTGAGGTAGTAGACGTCGGTGGTCTCGAAGTCGAGCGGCCGAGCCACGGTCACCACGCCCTGGTGAGAGCGGGCGATGGAGAACCTGCCACAGGTCAGAGGTCAGGAGTGGTCGCGTCGCTGTCATCACAAGAGATGATATCCATAGTTCGACAACAGGATTTGTGAGTCAGAATTGTGAAGGTAGTAACCACAAGACTGGCTAAATTTGTGAAGAGTGCGACGTTCTTCGTGTTTCTATACTCTATGCATCGTATACAATGACCTGGTTGGTGTGTACAGAGCACAGACCATGTCGAAGTACAGAGGGCTTTGTACAAATGGAATGAGATACGCACAAACACGGATCATTATTTCACTTTCATACTGAGGGCTGATGGCAACAATAGAGAGGTACAATTACCCGGCTCAATTCCTTACACTCATGGCCACGACACCCGGCGGCAGCAGCACGAACTACTGGTTCCCGTCTCACCGTCCGTAGCCGTCGGTGTCGCCACCGTCGCCGGGCGCCAGTGAATACTCGAGCAGGCCGTTGATGCCCGCGTCACGATCGGTGGCTCTTATATCGCGAAATATGACCTCTCCCACGGCTGTGCTCTGAAACGTACGACACCGGGTGATTAAGCATCGTGTCGCGTTACGCAGCTGGCTCGGGTTATTTACATAACATCATAAAGTAATGGTTGGTCATTTGAGTTGTTGTTCATTGCTTGTTTATTGGATGGTTCACGACGCAGTTTATGCACATTCACGATTTATGGCGCCGCCCACACTGTTTCGCCGGTGGGCCGCGGGATTGGGAAATGTCCCGAGCGGCGCTAATGTCGAACCCGGGACCTTTGGTACCCAGAGCCCAACACCTTAACCACTCGGCCATCCCCGCCCCAGTTACTTGAGTTTAAGGGTGCTCCAACCAAAACGTGGTCATTTGGTGCCCAATAAAGTCATCGTTCACTCGGAATTAACAAGAGCCACAAGGGCCCATCCAGGTTAAGTCTGTTGAGGGAAGATACCACAACTCTGGACAAAGACATTCATTACCTCAACCAAAACTACATAAAAAATTCCAAAGAAACCATTCATCAGCATGCCTCACACCCATCAAAACCTATTTGTCTTACCTATCCCGCCCTATTCATTCGATCCCACGAAACACACACATGGATCGAGTGCCCTGTCAACGATTTTCAAATTCCATCAATGTCTGCTTAAAGGGGCCTGTACCGTGCAAACCTACTTTGCATAAACATCATCCCAGCCACCACTAATTAGAACTCAAAAGCAAGATATTCCAAACTAAAGAGAAATTATCCACCCTATTCAATGCGGGACTCCTGTGGAAGGACTCATCAGCCAGCAGCCTCTTCCACTGATCAACGACCAATACATCTGATGTGGTCCAGTAGCGAAGCCGAGCAGTGGGCCGAAGGCACCCAGCTAGTCAATGGGTGTCTCACAAAATGCATCCCTGGAATACCGCAAAATTTCACTCATGATTGAGCTATCCCAGAGAAAAGGAATAAAATGGAAGGGCGTCGCTCGTGATGAGAAAATCGTTCCGGTCCAACACGCCGGATCAGGAATACCGCTGGATTACCGCCGCAGGATCAGGAACCGCAGGATCAGGACCGCAGGATCAGGAACAGGAGCATACACACTAGAATGTGTTTAATAGATCCCCTTTGCTGTTACGTCGTTGTTTGTCGGTGACTACGGCCAACATAGCGTTACAGCACTTGTCATGCCTGGAGGATCAACAGCACAGGACAAACCCATTACTGGACTGCAAGTCATGCGTATGACGTCACATGGCTAACATCACACTGGGGGACACTGGAGTCAACATTGCCAGGATAAGACGCTACTGGGGCGCTTAACGAGCGGGGGAGGGTAGAGTCGGGCTACAGGCCTCTCGTGCTGCAGACACAGGATCGGGCATCACCCAGTTCCCGGCAAAAAGCGGCCGGAGCGTGGTCGCGAGCATCAGTTTGTGTCGCGGCGACCACAGCGCCATCTATACCACCGCCACCACGTGGCCGGCGCGGGAAGCTCCGCACAAGAAAACCTATGCGAACAGCGACACAAGTCCGTACGGTGAAATGCTACGACTGAAGACGGTATGAAGAACAATTCGAAGCGAGCATGTCAAATTACGGGCGGAGAAAGCAAGTGTATCAGACGGACATTTCGTGCGTCTGACAATACAATGCAAATTAAGTTCTTAGTTAGTTATTCGACCAGGGTTGATCATTCGCGTCCAATCCAAATTATGTTCAAGTGCACTGATTCAATGTGAGCTTCGAATATAACTCGCTTTGAAATATCCTTAGCTTTGAAATATATCTCGCCGTGGGAGAAGACAGGGAGGCACTGGAGTATGTGTGCCCCCTCGCACGGAAATGTCCCTCTGGTCTGGAAAGGCCGGCCGCAATTCAGGGAGTCTCAAGTGACTCCCCCTTCGTTCAACACATTTTTCCGATCAAGGCGCCCCTCAGAGGAATTATCCCCACAATGATGGGTGGAGGAAATTCCTAGATCTGCCCCTGTCTCTCGCGCCTATCCTATGACACGGTTTAACTTCCTAACTTCCAGAATAGGTACACATCTTTTCACTTAAATAAACGACTTCCAAATGTCACTCCACGGCTATCTTCCAAATGTTTTCGATCAATCCAACTCAGTTTCCTTTCTTCTATTTCATTCTTAGCTCACTCAAAAAGAGAAACTAAAAAACGAGGGACTTTCTTGGTTTTCCCATCGCTCGCAGCACGCGAAATATTGCAACGAAGTAGCCGTTGCACTCTGCCCTCTCTAATGTAGACTAAAAGTGGGCATGGGCAGGCACGGGAAGCAATGTACACTCGAAGGGAGGTCGGTGCTGTGAAGCACACAAAAGAGACACTGCACGGGGGGTTGGCGCCACAAGTAAGTAAAATCGTGTGCATTGCTGTTGGGAAATAATGCTGCTGCCAGAGACATTGCGGTTGCTGCTGTAATACCAACAACACTACATCCTCCACACATCTCGTGGATCAATGGAACTTCTGAAACGGTAGAGTCTCATGGTGGCAGCGGTGGTGGCGGCGGCGGCCCGGCCAGCTGCGGTCACGGCCGGAGCGTCCGAGAGCGAGAGTGACGTCACGCCCAGTGAGCCGTGACGCGGTGTGACGTAACGCGGCCGGGGCGTGACGGCGGCCGGCGGAGACGCGGAGACCGGCCGCGGGCTGCCTCTGCCGGCTGTGTCGGTACAGTGGGAGGTGTGACGGGAGGTGTGGTGGGAGGTGTGGCGGGAGGTGCGGTGGTGTGGTGGGAGGTGTGGTGGGAGGTGTGGTGGGAGGTGTGGCGGGAGGTGTGGTGGGAGTGTGGTGGTTTGGGGGAGGTGTGGCGGGAGGTGTGGTGGGAGGTGTGGTGGTGTGGCGGGGTGTGGTGGGAGGTGTGGTGGTGTGGTGGGAGGTGTGGTGGTGTGGTGGGAGGTGTGGTGGTGTGGTGGAGGTGTGGTGGGAGGTGTGGTGGGAGGTGTGGTGGGAGGTGTGGTGGTGTGGCGGGAGGTGTGGCGGGAGGTGTGGTGGTGTGGTGAGGTGTGGCGGGAGGTGTGGTGGTGTGGTGGTGTAGGTGTGGCGGGAGGTGTGGTGGGAGGTGTGGTGGTGTGGTGGGAGGTGTGGTGGGAGGTGTGGTGGGAGGTGTGGTGGGAGGTGTGGCGGGAGGTGTGGTGGTGTGGTGGTGTGGTGGGAGGTGTGGTGGTGTGGTGGGAGGTGTGGTGGGAGGTGTGGGGGGGAGGTGTGGTGGGAGGTGTGGTGTGGTGGTGTGGTGGGAGGTGTGGTGGGGGGTGGCGGGAGGTGTGGCGGGAGGTGTGGGGGGGAGGTGTGGCGGGAGGTGTGGCGGGAGGTGTGACGGTGTGGTGGGAGGTGTGGTGGGAGGTGTGGTGGGAGGTGTGGTGGGAGGTGTGGTGGTGTGGTGGGAGGTGTGGTGGGAGGTGTGGTGGGAGGTGTGGTGGAGGTGTGGTGGGAGGTGTGGTGGTGTGGTGGGAGGTGTGGCGGGAGGTGTGGCGGGAGGTGTGGTGGGAGGTGTGGTGGGAGGTGTGGTGGGAGGTATGGCGCATCGGAGAGACTGGACATTTTACACCGTGACGATGTTAGGCCGTGTCGGTACAGTAGGCGGTGTGGTGCAGTGAGGAGACAATTCAAACCGGAAAGGTTCAAACATACCTCCGGTATTCGGATCCGGTATTCACCGCACAGGGTCCAGTATTGAAGCCGGAAAGGTTCAAACATACCTCCGGTATTCGGATCCGGTATTCACCGCACCGGGTCCGGTATTGAAGCCGGAAAGGTTCAAACATACCTGCGGCATTCGGGTCCGGTATTCACCGCACCGGGTCTGGTATTGAAGCCGAACAGGGTGAGACCTACCTCCAGTATTCGGGTCCGGTATCGAAGCCGGCCAAGTCGAGACTTACCTCGGGTATTCGGGTCCGGTATGGCAGTCGCACGAACTCGGGTGTGTTGTCGTTGATGTCGGTAACTCGCACGATGACCGGGATGGTCCTCTTGTACCCGCTCGCCCGCACCTGGCATGACACCTGAGGGCATACAGGTCACGTGGTCACTGCGGCATTCATGGCCAGCGTTAAAATTTGCGTTTAACTGAATGGAATGAGTTTTTTTTTAAAAATAGGACTAGGCCTACCACTCGTACAACTGCTTTCGACCAACATGTTTCATTTTTATTTTTACATCTTCAATTTAATTTTTAGTTGCTTTGACAAAAGTTAGAGATGAATTTCAGGCATTGCATTTCTTCCCCCGTGTATTTGAGTCAGCTACGGTACAAAACCTGTCACCACATGACGACAAAGCCGTCCATCGCCCTGCCGCCAACGCATCGCTCGCTTGGACCGGATCCGACGACCTTGCGGCTGGCCGACACGGGCAGACAAAAACCGGCCCGCACCGGCGGCAATTAAACCGGCAAATGCGATCGGACACGGCCGGAAGAGGAACCTTGGGCTCGTTTACGACGCATTCAACCGCCAGGTCATATCGCGTCGCCAATCTCTCACGCCGACTGGTCGCGGGTGGACTCGGCAATGCCGTCCGTTCTGAGATTCGAACCCACAATCTTGCGATCAAGAGTCCGACGCTCTACCAACTGAACTACCGCGGCCCCGGGCACGGCCGGAGACGCGGCCGGCTGTTGACACTGGCGCACGTGCTCTCAACGCCAGGATCAAGGTCACGCGCAGCGATATACACGTCAGATCTGCTGGGCAATGCAGCGCTGATGCGTGCGTGCTTTCGTCAAGCACACGAGCACGCTCGCCAGGCGCGAATCAGTACATTTGGCACTCAACTGAAAGCGGAGAAACAAATCTTGGAAACAAGTTTGCTTGCCGTATGTGAGTGTGGGTGCAGTGGATGAGTGGTGTCCACGCCATGGTCCTCACGTTGTGCATAGTGTCCTCGCACTGTCGTGCCTGATGTGTGTTTACTGGACGGCCGGGTTTTATAGTACAGCTTTGCATTGATGTTGGCAGATAACAAACCGGTCGTGCCTCCAAATGCATCACATTCGCATCAGTAATCGAACGGTAAATTATATCGTTATCTGACAGGAGCAATAGCAGACGATAAAACTGAAAGTGGTTAGTTCTGATTTTGTTTTGTTTTTCAGTTCTAGCCGCGCTAGCTGCACGAGCATGTGTGGTATGCTGCAGGTATAATTGGTGCTTGTAAGTAAACATGGCTAGCACGGAGTGTGGATGGCGAAGAAACGTGATTGTTTTCGAGTCAATCCTTTCCGTGCAACACCCAATGGTGTAATGTTTAGTTTTACGAAGTTTGGGGACCCCCCCCCCCCCTGACGCCGTCGATGAGGTAAGCCCTCCACCGCATACTCGAAACCTGACGTGTGAAAGCCTTAACAAGAGTAGGGAACAGTTGCCATTATTTTCCACCTTGAGCAGATATACGCTGTTGTCCTCAGCGGCGATTGCTCGACTTCTGCTGGTGTGAATATTGCGCAACGCACGTGCCATGTTGTATTTACCCGACCGCGGAAAATGTTCGTGGAAAGAACCGCTATTCGGCTCAAACGAGGCCGTACGGACCTCCAACGCAGTGTGAAACGGAATTCGTGCGGGAACAGAGCGTCCAACGTGGGCGTGAATCGGGGCAGTCGACGATGTCTTCTACGGCGCACGTGTGCTGCTAGGATCAATCGCCAGAGCCAGCATGGGACCACTGCAGAAAAGGTGGAGGGCCGAGCCCGTTCGGCTGATGCAGCTGACTCGTCGTCACACTAGACTTCCGTTCTCCCCTTCTTCATCGGCAATGAGCCCAGCAGGGGAGTATCTTGCATTTGGTGGGGCCTGCACCCATGTGTGTCGATTTACCTACTTTTGTAGCTAACACTATTTTGTGGGGAGGGGAGCTTTCCCACCCCAATATTCGCCCCCCCCCCCCACACATAATTTCATTGTTACCGTGGAATCATGTGAGGAAGGCCTCCCACTCAATCTAGGCGCTTCCCCATTGCGTCCGTGTATTGGGCACCTCCCAATGATCTTCAGAAATCAGCTCCCCTGTCTGGCCCCATCAGCATTCCATTTACTTCATCAACTTCTCTTTCTTTTGGCATGGGGCCCATCGAGATGAACTCCAGTAACCAAATTGGCAGCACTCATTGCCTCCATGCACTGATCCTCAGCTACCGATAATCTTCAAACTTCTCCACCCGTGATGAGCACCATGCAGGCGCGCACCCATAATTTTTCCATGGGGGGGGCGGACCGAAAAGGGCACTTGGCCGGCTCCAAAAACGACCGGCCCAAAGGCCTTTGCGGCCCGGGGCACACTGAAAGGTCTGTTGACCAGGGGGGGGGCGTGAAAAAATGTTTGGCCAAAAGGGCAGTTTTGGGCCAAAGGGCACCTTTGGCACAGACGGGCACATAAGGCAGCTGATTTTTGGGCTAAATTTGGGGCATTCTGGCCAAGAGGGCACTTTTCGATAAAAAGGGCACTTTTGGCCAAAAGTGTTATTTGGTCTCATGGGGGGCCCGGGCACCCTGCCCCCCTCCGGTGCGCCTATGGCACCATGTCATCACTGGACTGACGCGAGCACGGCCAAATCGCAATTTAATCCGGCGGGAAACCCAGCACCCCTCGCCAATCACAGATCACCATCGCACCTCCCACTCGGCGTCTCGCGGCACCCAACAATGAAATCGCCGCGGCATTTCTCCGAGTCACGGCCGGCCGCCGCGGAAGAGGTGTCCGCTGCGCGGAGGTGCCCTCTGAGCTGGAACGGCAACGTCACGCTCGAGCGAACACGACACGAACGTCTCCGCCCGGGCTCGCTGACCGGGCACGGCCCTGTCGGGTCACCACTGCGGTGACCTCTGGCGGCACTCCCATGACCTCGCCAACCCCTCAGGCGTTAATTGCACGTGCCGGTGGCATAAAACCGCAACGGGTAAAATGGCGTGTGAAAACGCGCATAGCGGTTCAAGCTCGTGGTAGTTCGCGTCTGCGACAAACGCTTAGGTAGCAACAGCTCACAATCATTCCGTCCTCCGGGGGGGGGCACTGAAGCCTCCGTAGAGTGGCGCTCTTTTCCGGTCAGAGGGGTGCCACCTTTCCACGTGGCTTGGGATGGCGGGGGGCTTAGAAATAACACGATGAGACGGATATGACTCCCGTGTCCCGCCTGAGCACATTGGAACATATCCCACTTGAAGGTGGGATATAAAAAAGAGTCCGTGTTGCGCCGTCAAACGAGCAGCAAACGAACAGCAGATTTCCTTTCGTTTGACGGCGTCCGACAGCCTCAAGTGGCATCCGAGGTCAATGACCGGCTGGCCTATACTGAACGACATACCATTGATGATCCGTATGGGACAGGCAATTGATGACCCATACAGGACGATAAGTAATTAATGACCGTTACAGGACGATACGCCATTAGCGACTCAATCTGGCGCTTTGGCATCTATCACATCGATTTCATTGAAAGAAGGTACAGAGAAACGTGCCTGATCACACACAGTTTCTGTTTCTCAAGGTACGACAGTATGGCAGTCTCAAAGCGCAAGTCCCTATTCCCCTGGGGTCAGCGATGGCAAAACAACGATGACCTGGATACTCGCCATCCAGTACGTTATCCTCTCCAAGAAATCTTCTTTTCTTCTCGTGTCCAAAACGTAATGGATATTGATTCAAATCACTGCAAGCATATTGCCCTGAGATCAAAACGGAAAACCTGAGCTGACGCGACTTCCCGTGTCGATCTTTGGTAGTCACCCACGGGAGTACCTATTTGGCGTGGCGCCCGTGCCGGACTGATAGACTGCTCGACTTGCTGTTTCTTTATTTAAAAAAATGTATTCTGTGATTTTGACCCTCTTTTTGCCTTTTGTGCTGTGTTGTTTTATATATTTGACGCGATGTCGTAATAGCCACGAGTCGGTTGTGGATGACCTCAATAAAGTATGTCTGTCTGTCTGTCTGTCTGTCTGTCTGTCTGTCTGTCTGTCTGTCTCTGTCAAACCTTCAATGAAGGTACAAAATGATGTTCTTATTTTAGGAACACAGATCAAATTATGATCTCTAAATTTGATCAGCGTACATTTTCCTCTCTTATTCCAAGATTTCACAACATGAATCCAACCCGGCCTAGGATCCGTATGTGTATGATGCAAAAACTCAAATGCCGAGCAACAGCTCACTGTGAAGCCAGACCGTTTACCCCGCGCGGAGGGGGGAGGAAGGGGTGAACACTGGCGGAACTAGGGGTGACGGGGGACATCCCCCAAGAAGAACACCGATGTTTCCTAACAGTTGTACTAAACTATCATGTTCTGTAAATCTACACACATTTTGTTGGAAAATATTCCCTTAAACTGACACACCACATGCTACCAAAGCTATTCCAACCAGAAGAGTTTATTGTTTTCGAATTCCGATAGAAAATGCGACATCCCCACCTACACCCACACACGAACAGGTCGAAAGCCAGTCTTCTGGATCCTCCAGTGTGGAGGGGCACTCACCCGGAGGACTATCGAGCTGAGATCTCGCGAGTCCCTGTCCAGCGGCGACAGCAGAGCCAACGACTTCCCCTCCAGCCGAAAATAGTTGGTGGCGTCCGGCAGCAGCGACAGCGTAATCTCGCCGATGGAGCCGTCTATTGGCAGCTCTCGAGGGGAGGTAGCTTGTGCCGTTTCTGAAACCGGCGCAGAAATGTGGTTATCTCAGCAAAACAGAGATCAGAGTGGACAGATATTCGCCGTGCAACATGGCTCTAGGTGGAGGATGTGGCATAGCGACTGCAACACTAACTTTGGTCGCTTGAATATCAACATTTCCCAAATTGGATTTGCCGCAGCTTAATTCGCGGCCTCAACTTCTTTCACTTACAATATGAACGTTACCATCTGCGAAGACAGCTTGGCATATTCGGATACTTGCCTTGGCATGAGTGCCCAGTGCATTCAGTTGTTCCCCAAATTGAATCGCGAACAAAAAAAAAAACAACTTCCCATGGAGTCAAACGCCGACGAATGTATGCACATCCCACGAAAGAATTGAAGACTCCGGAACACTTTTGAAAACATTTCGGAGAACACGCATCCACTCACAGCACCCCCACCCTCGCTCACCTAGAGAATATACCCAGCCCTCCAACTCGGCTCAACACGTGTTCGTAGCTACATGGCATAGGTTCGATAACGCATGGTTTTCGGTTGGAAATACCGCTTCTTTTGCCTTCCGCGACTGGTGGAAAGCCTATGCAGTATGGGCACATCGTTGTTTTATACGTGACGAACATAAAATAAACAACGCCAGTGCTTAAGAACGACAAACGTAGTAGGAGGTCCACATCTAGTATTCCACTACAAAACTTCTTGGAACAGCCTCCAGGAACTACAGGCGGATCCGCGCTTCGTTTGCGTTTGACACTACCGCGCCAGAAACGGAGCTGGCCGACGGAACAGTGCGGTCGTAACTCTTACCTTCGCCTAAGCTCTCCATTATGTCGACAATGACGACATTCTCAGACGACATGACGTCGCAGACTGGAAAAAGAAAGAGAACACGTAATCAGCGGTCATTTCGAGTCGCGCCCGACCCGTAAATCCGGGCACGGTCATTACGGGGGCTGGCGTCAGCATGTGTGTTGGACAGGGGGGACAACCCTCTCTCTCGACTTCATCATCTCCGGCTCTCAAACAACTCCACTGCACCAGCTCTACATCTTCAATCGATCCGGACTACCTCAGCTCTACTCTTCAAGACCATCTCAACGCTACTTCACCACTGCTCGACGACTCTACTAAACCTCCACCTCGGACTCATCCTCCTACCCTACGCTACTCACTCCCTTACACATCTTCTATTCAACCGGAACCAGCCGATATCACCACACGGTGGCAGGCTGGCAAAATTCACCTACCCACACACACACACACACACACAGGGGGGACAGCAAGGGTCGCGGGTAGAGTCCTTCGACGCAAAGCCCACCGGTGTAATGCTGAAGTTCAATGTTTGCGAAGGCGCGGCACCGTACCCCTCACTAAGGCGTCCCTCACCGTGTCCCTTACTGCATCCCTCACGGTGTCCCTTAGTGGATCCTTCACCGTGTCCCTTACTGCATCCCTCACCAAGGAGCCGCTCATCGCGCCCCTCACCGTGTCCCTTACTGCATCCCTCACGAAGGAGCCGCTCATCGCGTCCCGCACCGCGTCCCTCACTAAAGCGTCCCTCACTACTAAGGCATCACTCATCGCGTCCTTCAACACGTCCCTCACTGCGTCCCTCACTAAAGCGTCCCTCACCACTAAGGCATCACTCATCGCGTCCTTCAACACGTCCCTCACTGCGTCCCTCGCCGCGACCCTCATTATGGTGTTGCTCACCGCGGCCTCCCGTACTGCGACCCAGAACGCGTCCCTTACTGCAGCGTCCCTGACCGCGTCCCTCATTAAGACATCCCCACCGCGTCCCTCGCTAAGGTATCCCTCATTGCGTCCCTCATCAAGGGGTCCCTCACCGTGTCCTTCACTAAAGCGTCCCTCGCCGAGTCTCTCGCTAAGGCGGTGTTCGCCGAGCCCCTCACTGCGTCCCTCATCGCGTCCCTCACTAAGGTGTCGCTCATAACTACACTGACGCGTTGAAGCACGAACAACAAATAGCGTGAAGCGCGAATGTGGCCGAGTCCTACAGCGTTTGGTTCATCGTGTGCAGCACAGGCTTCTTATCTGGCTTTCGCATCATGCCCTCAGGATCCCTCCATCGCTCGACAAAGTGGCATCGTCAGCCATCTATTCAAAGCCACATCGCTCTCAGTACAGCCTTTGTAAAGAGATATGCATTTCGCTATGTCGGACTTATTTATGTCCGGATATTTTTCATATCAAACTTTCATCGCATGGCTTCTCCTTCCATATGTTCGACAGTATTTATTCATCTACACATATTTATTGGGGTGTTAAAAGCATCGACTTTGCCTCTTAATGGAGCCTGCCTCTCTTGGTGGTCTGTGCCAATAAATAACTAAACAAATCGACCTGCAACTGATATTGGCAGCAACGTCCACCGTCACGACTACGGCCGCCGGACTACCCGACAAGTCGCCAAACTCGGCGATAAATCACCATATCTGGCAGCAATTAGCGCACAGGCTGACAGGCGAATTGTCTCTGGGTCACGGCCGACCGATATCGGCAGCGCCGACGAGGCGATCCGAGATTGGAACTCTCTAGAAAGCGTCGAGTCGTGCTGGCTTCCCACTGCGGGCTGGTCGGTCGGTCAGACGTGCTCACGGTCCTATCCATCGGAGGGCAGGGGCGGACCCAGGAACTGTGATCCGGGAGAGGGGCGGGCGCCTTTTCTTCTCCGTGGGGAACCATCGACTGACAAAAATACTGTGGTTGTTGTTGGTGTTTATTGGGTAGTTCACAACACACTTTATGCACATTCGCGGCTAATGGCGCCGCCCACACTGTTTCGCCGGTGGGCCGCGGGATTGGGAAATGTTCTGAGTGGCGCTAGAGTCGAACCTGGGACCTTTGGTACCCATAGCCCGACATCTTGACCACTCGGCCATCCCCGCCCCACAAAAATATTGTTGAGCGGAGGCCCTGACGGTGATGCGCTCGAGTCCTGGAAGGGCGCCTTTTCCATTCAAAGGCGCGTCACGTCTACTTCGGGGGCGGGCACAGCCTCCCTGTCCCGCCGGTATCGGGTAGTTGCTCCCCACATCCATCGGGGCGGCCACCACGCCCCCTGCCCCTCCCCCCACCTCCTGGACCCGCCAGTGTCAGCAGGTCGCCTCCAGAGAGATCGGCGTATCGGCTAATCAGGCACGCGGTCAGCCGTGACGTCATGGGCGTCACGCTCGTCAGCTGGCGATTTACCGCTCTGCTGAGGCGAGGTTGGCGTTTCTGAACAGTCCGCGGCCCACGTCGTACCCTGTCTCCGGATCGCAGGAGCGGTACAGCCGGTGGTGGTTGGAAGGTGCCGAGCCATTTCAAACGGTACAACCTTATGTGAACACATGTGGTGCCGACGATAACAAAATCGCTCCAAATCAAGGCCTGCGTCCCCCAACCCCCACCCCAGCCCCCGTCTCAGAACGTCCGGCCGCTACTGCACCTTACTGTAAATCGCTGCTAAACTCATCAGCTTGAAAACATAGGAAAAGTGATATATGCTTGCCATGCAATGGCCCTGAAACCCGTGGTTCCAGAAAACATCCGACATCCCCTCCCTGTCCCCACGTCAGTGCAGGACTTCGCAAGCAAAACAGGTTTTTAGGCCATTTGTTGTGCTTGCAGATTCGGAAGACTTTCCCAAGAGCCGGAGCCCATGTTGTGTAATACGTCACCCGATAATCCAGCTCAAACGTCATTCTGTGAATGCCAAGATACCAAGATACAAATATACCAAGATACAAATATACCAAGATACAAATATACCAAGATACAAAATTACCAAGATTACCAAGATTACCAAGATTACCAAGATTATAAAGATTACCAAGATTACCAAGATGCCAAGACTCTTTTACTTCGAGCACATAGCTGTCAGCAAGAGCAGTGTGCGACACAGGCTCTTGATGTGCAATTGCAGCGTAACAAGTATGTGTTTGTAGAAAGCATGCTTTTTATTCCAGACATACTTAAACCGACAATAACCATGCAAAATATGTATATTTTTACTCAAAGCTCTTGGATTCCGGATAGCATCGCATAGTTTTCGGCGCGCATCGCGCGCTGAAAGCTTTCTCTGTTTCATGACGTTACTTTCTCATCCATAAGAAAATCTTGGCTGCACCAATGATATCCAATCTTAGCCATACTTTGTGACGTTATTGCGATCGTTATTTTTCTGCTAGAGTTGGATGTTCTAGCTCTGATCAGCACATTCAAGCTGCCACATGTAGGCGAGCTTTAGCATGACCCAGAGCCAGGGGCGGATGTAGGAGATCGGAACACCGGGGGCATGTGCCCCCTGTTCCGATGGTGGGTACATCCTCCGTGGAAAGGTGGCGCCCCTCCGGCCGAGGAAAGGCTCGAGTCACATGGCAGTCACATGGCTAACATGGCAGTCACATGGCTGTCAGAGGAAATCACATGGCTCAACGCCAGCCAGAAACGTCCCTTTGCGTAAGAGAAATGCACCCCTTTGAGACGAAAAGGCGCCTCTTTCGCTTGCTCGAGTGTTTCCTCTCCGCATCCCCACTGAACGAATTTGTCCGCCGAAAGCGCCCCTCCAAGGAAATGTGCCCCTTCCCCATGCCAACTCCTGGATCCGCTCCTGCCCCTAGCGACACCGCATATTGATGTTCATCACCCAAAACCTCACATAGCATTACTGCATGCCAAATAAATATGACGAAATGAACTAAACCTGTTCTCAGAACGAACATTCATGCATACCCCTTTTCCAGGGATCGAACCATGTGTGGCATGGAGTTTCATTTGTGTATTTCATTTGTCGACAAGGAACAAGCGTTGCTTCTGCTCATGACCTTTGCGTCTTCCTTGCGCCGCTAAGAGCTAACCGTGTTCCATATTCGTGGGAGAAATCTGTGGCCCTTTCAACTCCCGTCAATTTCCTCTGCTCGAGGGTGTCACCAGCTGTGAAGAGCCTCGTGCCTCCTGTACGAATCTCAGTGAAGCTCAGCGAATCCCAGCGAATCCCGGCGAATCCCAGCAAATCCCAGCGAAGCGGAGCGACCCGACCGAAAAGCGGGAACATCTTCCGCGCCGAGTGGTGAAACTCAGATGAGCCTGCGCCTCGATGGAAAACCGATTGCGCCCGTCGCCCGGCAGATATTCATGAGAGAGAACGATCGCCGCCGTCCGCGCGCGCATCTCCGCGGCCGCCGGCTCGATTTCGCTCGTCGATCAGACGACACGGGTCATTCCTCCGACGCCACCGGGTCGCCGGGGTCGCGCCTGTCGCGCGCCGTCGCAGGCGCGACGAACGCGGCGCGGCTACAGCGCCGGGCGTGGCGCAGGGCTACTGCAGCCCTAGGCGCGCTACGCCATCTTGGAACGGTTGGTTGGTTATTGGTTTTACGACACATCGACCGTTGAGTCATGCAGCGTCGCCAATCTCTCACGCCGATTGGTCGCGGGCGAAGAGTAGCAACGGGTGAGACTCGAACCCACAACCTTTCGATTGTGAGACGAGCAACTTACCCTAGGCTACTCGTCCCCTTCCATCTTGGAACGGCATGAAGTGACTATTGACTGGACGAAAGCGGCACGGAGACACCAGAAGCAGCTGGGAACATCGCTGGTGTGCTGATCATTTGCCTGCGAAATCGATACTTTCCCTATGCTTCTATGTAGTAATATAGTAGCAACGTTTCCTATGCTTCTATGTAGTAATATAGTAGCAACGTTCTCGAAAGTGGGTGCGGGATGACATTCAGCCACACCCGGTTCACGACTAAGGATTCGGTATGCTGAAGTGCAATCCAAGGAAAAGCAATGGGCGCCAAATGACTGAAACGTACGTTCATAGTTCATACGTGTGCTGAAACGTACGTATGAACTAATGTACGAAAGCACATTTGTGTATAAACACTTTTCCGCTAAGACACATTTGGACTGAAGTGCTTTCGCATTTATGTCCATTTGTCATACGTACTTTTGTTCACACGTGCATATGCCATACGTACTTTTGTTCACACGTACATTTGCCATACGTACTTTTGTTCACACGTTTTTCTTAACATCTGCCATACGTACTCTTGTTCACACTTGCATATGCCATACGTACTTTTGTTCACACGTACACCTATCATGCTTACTTTTGTTCACACGTACATCTGCCATACGTACTTTTGTTCACACGTACGTCTGGCATGCGTACTTTTGTTCACACGTACATCTGCCATACGTACTTTTGTTCACACGTACGTCTGGCATGTGTACTTCTGTTCACACGTACATCTGTCATGCGTACTTTTATTCACACGTACATCTGGCATACGTACTTTTGTTCACACGTACAGCTGTCATAGGTACTTTTGTTCAAGCGTACAGCTGTCATACGTACTTTTGTTCACACGTACAGCTGTCATGCGTACTTCTGTTCACACGTACATCTGCCATACGTACTTTTGTTCACACGTACATCTGTCCTGCATACTTTTGTTCACACGTACATCTGTCATACGTACTTTTGTTCACACGTACATCGCTTTGCTACACATTGCCAGTACTTTTGTTCACACGTACATCTGTCATACGTACTTTGCACGTCGTTTGCTTCCTAATACATCCATTTGCTCCTAGTACGTATATATGTTCCACCATACATTTGTCCTAATACACGTTTGCACCGTTTACACGAGAGTAGGCCTGCTCTGACCTCCAACACGTCCGCAACCAACGCAGATGTGCCTGCATCCACTATGCCGATTACTAACATCGCCTCGATTGCTTTCTAAAATCGGTAGCCCCGAAAAAGAAAATTTTAGTGATAAATACCGGGCGTGAGCAAAAAGCGCAAAGTACGTGTAGATACGTACAACAACAAACAAAAAATGTTACTTGGAGATTTCTTTCCTGGTTTTGCGAAACGGTTTAGCGTAGAATAGCGCTTGCTCGAGCGATTCTGGGCGAGATTCACAGGACTCTCGGATATTCCACCAATTGCGCCAGAACTGCAGAGCATCAAACAATGGACGAACGACATTTTCCTCTGCCCACCTCTGCGAGCGTGCCAGGGAATTCAACGCAGGTGCACGAATCGTGGTTGAAACAAAAATCCCGGTCATAACAGCAGCACAGCCCAGTGCATTGCAGCCGGTGACTACGTCGTTAATCACCTGTTGAGGTCGTTCATTGCAAGCCTGGCTGTTAACATCTTTGCGACTGCGTGCCTACACACTATCCCCTGGATCAGATGTGTTCAGCTGTCCCGGGCGGTAAAAACCAACAAAATACCATGCTGCCGAACTTGTCAGACGGGTTTATATCGTTACTAACGCACCGCCCGTGGTCGGGTGTCATACATCGAACTGCATGTAAACGTGTTATTCGAGTCGCAGATTACTTTCTCTGAACGCTGGTTAACACGTCACAATCTTTTTGTTCACCCACGCAGAGCGAATGTTAGCAGAGTAGTCGGGCCGATCCCCGCCCGGCCCGACCGGTGGATCCTCCATCACACCACCACTACAGCCTCAATATCCACCACCAGATCCTCGATATCCACCACCAGATCCTCAATATCCACCACCACAACCTCAATATCCACCAAAGGATCCTCAATATCCACTACCCGATACTCAATACACACCACCAGATCCTCAATATTCGCCACCAGATCCTCAATATCCACAACCAGATCATCAATATACACCAAAATCCTCAGTACATACCAATAGATCCTAAATATACACCACCAGATCCTCAATATCCACCACTAGATCCCCAAATATCCACCAAGATCGTCAATATGCACCACCAGATCACAAATATCCACCACCAGATCCTGAACATTCCACCACCAGATCCACAATATCCACCACTAGATCCCCAATATTCACCAAGATCCTCAATATACACCACCAGATCTTCAACATCCACTACCAGATCCTCAATATTCACCACGAAATATCCACCACCAGATCCTCGATTTCCGCCACCAGATCCTCAACATCCACCACCAAATACCCACACCAAACACACTGGCCATATGACAAAAGAACTGCCAGCAACACTTTAAGGAGGCTACAAAGTTTAAGTGGGGACAACAATCGCATATCGGCCCAGGCTGTCGTTCATCCACGTGACGTGAAGCCGGCGGCGGCCGTCGCTAAGAAGACGCCGAAGGTGTCCGCGCTATCTCCGTTGGTAGAACGTCGGACTTTCGATCGCAAGATTGTGGGTTCGAATCTCACAACCGACGGTATTTACCGGGTCCACTCGCGACCAATCGGCGTGAGAGATTGGCGACGCTATATAACCTAGCGATTGAATGCGCCGTAATAGAACCCAAGGTTCTTCTAAGAAGACGCCGCTGAGCCGAAGACGCCGTTTAAGATTCAGCCGATGAGTACGGGGCCAGCCGGCACACAGTTCCAAATCTACACTCCAGCGCAGTCTACGCTACTCTATCTACACTCCACTACACTGGAGGTGTGGCTCCAGCTGCTCAGTATCCAGAGCATCATCAGTATCACAGTATCATCAGTACTCACGGTCGGCGCTGGCCAGCCGGGGGACGGCGAGCAGCAGACAGAGGCTGACGGCCAGCCGCCGGCTGACGCAGCCGCAGCCGGTCCCGAGCCTCATCCTGCGGAAGGGAGGCCGACGTCAGCACTGCGTCGGCGGTACGGTGGTGGTCCGCTCACAGGACACCGCTGTCCTCGTACAGGACATCATCTCATCATCATGTCCTGAGAGTCCTGAGATGGGAAGGTTGCTTCCCACGGACATGGCGTAATTGTCCCCGGACAGAACACGATCGCATGATGAAGTTGCTTCCCATGGACAGGGCACCATCATACTCGGACACATGTCTCACAGGACACCATCGTCATCGGACAGGACACCATGTACTCAGGGACACCATCGTCATCGGACAGGACACCATCGTCATCGGACAGGACACCATGTACTCAGACAGGACACCATCGTCATCGGATAAGACACCGTCTCATTATGAAGCTGCTTCCCACGGACATACCACAATCGGCTCCAGTCGTGGCACCACCTTCTCCCCGCAGCATATCACTCCACCCACCCACTCACACTCCCCACACACACACTACGTTACCTTCCACAGACCCTTTACCGTCTCAGCGATACAAAGTACGTCTACAGCGGACAAAGCACCGAATTATCCAGACAGAGTGCCACCGTAACCGGACAGGATACCACCGTAACCGGACATAATACCACCGTAACCGCACAACATACCACCGTAACCGGACAGGATACCACCGTAACCGGACAGGATACCACCGTAACCGGACAGGATACCACCGTAACCGGACATAATACCACCATAATCGGACAGGATACAATTTTGGCCAGACATAACACTATCCTAACCAACCAGGACACAACCTTAACCAGACATGTCACCATATAAACCAGACAGGATACTACCTTAGCCAGACAGATCACCATCTCTTAATCAGACAGGATACCATCCAAAAATTAACAGGGTACAGTACACAGCAGCAGTGTCAGAGTAACCCATCATTGTTATACATGATACCGCGTCAGGGCACAGTCGCGTCTGGGGTAGCACCAGCACCCACTGATGGGGTAGCACCAGCACCCACTGATGGTAGCACCAGCACCAACTGATGGGGTAACACCAGTACCCACTGATGGGGTAGCACCAGCACCCACTGATGGGGTAGCACCAGCACCCACATCTATGGTAGCACCAGCACCCACTGATGGGATAACACCAGCACCCACTGATGGTAGCACCAGTACCCACTGATGGGGTAGCACCAGTATCCACTGATGGGGTAACACCAGCACCCACCGATCGACGGAGACCAGCAGATGCTGCAGAACATCAGCGTGCATTTACAGCCAGATCTGGCGCCCCAAACCGCGGACAACGACACTGACCGCCGTAGCGACCGCAACAATCCCGCTGTCTCTCCGGCAGACGATGACGTCACGAGTGTGACGTCACAAGCAGTCCACTCGATGCGCATTGGGAAAGGCATCGGTTCGGTCTTGCCTCTCTTCGGTTGGTTATTGGTTTTACGACACATCGACCGTTGAGCCATGTAGCGTCGCCAATCTCTCACGCCGATTGGTCGCGGGCGAAGAGTAGCGACAGGTGGGACTCGAACCCACAATCTTTCGATTGCGAGACGGGCAACTTGGCCCTAGGCTACTCGTCCCCGTCTGACCTCTCTTCGAGTCCGACAGCAACTGCGACGGTGCAGACGCAATCGCGTGCGATGGCCGAGGTACCGAACTGGAGTGCTTCCCGACATCGTAAATACCGCCCGAACGTTCGCTGGGCCTGGTTTACGACAATCCGGCCAAAGACACATCAGTCGCACGTCATAAACTCGTAATAGGCCGCCTGATGGATGGGCTTCAGTTCACCAGCAGACTATCAAGCCGGAGTGGCACGTGCCACTGTCGCACCAGCACTGCAGCTCCTGTTGCCGCTGCCCCGACTGGGTGCTGCTGCCGCCGCTCAGTTCCGCACTTCCAGCGGGTGTCGAACGGCACTGACGAGAGCCGACCTGCTTATTCGCTCACCCATTTCCTCATACAGACGGCTTCATTCCAGATGTCTTCATACATACAGCCGTTTATATAGCTGTGTGCGGTCATACTCGGTGACTCGGCCATGTCACACAGACGACCGTTGGTATAGCGCCGTCCGGTGATACAGACGGTAGCTAGGTCATGTCATACAGACGGCCGTCTGCATAGCTTCGCCCGATCATACAGACGATAGCACGGTCCTGTCATACAGTCGACTGTATGACGTCGTGACACAGACGGCCACATGTCCGGCCGTGGCTGCCCGTGACCGCAGGTGACCCCGATCGGGTCCGGCTCTCGAGACCGGCCCGGCACGAGGCGACGCGACCCCGCCTCCACGTCGCGGAGCGGCCGCCGGCGGTGTGCCACAAACCCGCGACCTGTTGGCGACAGTGGATATTGTGAACTATGGACACTATGAACTGTGGACATTATGAACTTGTGGACACTGTGAGCTGTGGACACTGTGAACTGTGGACATTATGAATGCCCCCCGTCCGACGATCTGCCTGGTGGTAGTGATGTATCGCCGGAGGTAGTGATGCCAATCTGCGGCCGCCGCCCACATCGTGCTTGAACCGACTTGCCAGAAAACCACGTGGAACATCTGAAGAGATGCATACGCCGTGAGCGGTGGTGATGCTAATCTGTGGAGCGGTTGCCCGCATGATCCTTGAAGCGACACCAGAAAACTACGTGTAGTTGGACCGACGCCCATATCGTGCTTGGACAGACGCATAAAGTCACGCAAAACATTTGGAGAAATGTCTAGTGCATACTGGCTTGCTCCACTGCGCGCTCGTATTTTGTGCAGGTGTGTGTGCGCGCTGCATGCGGTTTCTAACAGGATTGTTCGCATGTATAGAGAAGCATGAAAATAATTTGTGAAGTCCAATGCGTGGAGAAAATGAGTGATGTCAGTTTCGTTGGTGGGGCCCACCCCACGACGTCGGCATGCTAAAAGAGCAGCAAGAAATTGTTGCGGCCAAAGCAAAGCCGGCAGAACTCAAGCCTCACCAAAACCATTGGCACATGGTCCATGTTTGCTCGTGTCTCGATACAGATGGTGACTGGGGCTGGGGCTGACCTTTACAACATGTACACAGCAATGATATGCACACCGACGTAGCGAGAGCCTGTGTTCCTCGGTTTATCCCGAATTGACATCACTACTGGGCGGCATTTATTTATCTATTTATTCATTTCACGATGTATGATCTCCACGTACAGTGGCTGTTTTTTTTGCTTTGGGCGCATCGCTGTTCATGGACAGTCTTGTCTTATATAACTCACACAACTCACATAACTTATATAACTTAAATGTTTATAACTCACAGAAGTACGCTGTCTGGCTCTGATTGGCATCACTAGACCATGCGGTTAGTGAGTGCGCTCCCCAGACCGTTCGCAAACAAGCCGCCCGCGGCGCAGTGCGGACTCCCGCGGGTCAGCGGCCGCACCTGGCTAGGGGGATGTGGGGGGGGGGGGGGGGGGCGGGCAGGACCGCCAGCTGCTCAGCCTCGTAATGCCCGGTCTCCCTGAGGCGGAGACGTTCAGTCGCGGCGGTCTCCATCCAGCCTTCCTTCGTGCTTGCGGCTAGTCTTCGCCACCTTCAGATCCACAAGCGTTTCCCTTGTCTCCCTCACCTCTATTGTTGGGTGATTCACGACACACTTTAGAGCGCTGCATGACAGACACAGTCGATGCGCCCCTAAACTCCAATAACCAACCAACGACGCACTTTGTGCACATTCACGGCGATGGTACCGCTCATACTGTTTCGCCGGTGGGCCGCGGGATTGGGAAATGTCCCGAGCGGTGCTAGTGTTGAACCCGGGACCTTTGGTACCCAGTGCTCAACACCTCAACCACTCGGCCATCCCCGCCCCTGTCTCCCCCACCTCCACTGACCCGGTTCGTGTAGTCTCCCAGCGTTCCAGTTTCCCGGCCTCAGCCCTTCCTGATTCCTGATTCCCTCCTGAATCCTGAATCTCCCCTGAATCCTAAGTCCCACCTCTCTCCTGAGACCCGATCTCCAATGGTCTCCTGCATCGCCGTATTTGTTGGACATTTAGTCTGTGCAGTTTCCAATTCCTGACTCCTGAGTCCCCCCGAATCCCGAGTCCCTCCTAACTCCTGACTCCTGGGTCACCCGCGAATCGTCAGCCCCTCCTGACCCCTGAGTCCCTCCTAACTCTTGACTCCTGAGTCGCTCCTGAATCTTCAGTCCCTCCTGTCTCCTGAGCCCTCCTGACTCCCAAGTCCTAATCTCCAATGGTCTCCTGCATCGCCGCATTTGTTGCACAGTTGAGCTGCATACGCCTCAAATCCAGGGAGCTACGAGTATCTGCCCCGCGGCGCAGTGGGACTATCCGTTCGACAGGTGTGCAATGTCCTGTGTACCCCAGCAGCAGCTGCGACCCTCTCGGTGTACCTGCCATTGTTCGACATTCCTACCCGTGTTTGCGCCATTGTTTTCGGCCGCGCTGACGCGCGAGGGTATCGGAAAATATTTCAAACATCCGACGACGCGCTGTCAAAACACACGCCTGTCTGTACCGGCAGAGTTGTGGCTGCTACCGGCTGGTACCGGCTAAATTGACACCATCGTCAACCGTGGCTTAGCCAAACATCGGCTCGGTACCGGCAATACCTTTTTCACGGAAGGTTATATGCAAAACTGGTAGCGCTTAAGAACGGCAAATGTAGTGAGGCTCATATCTATCTACTGCAAAATTTGGAACAGCCCAGAACTACAGGTGGATCCGAGCATGGTCGCTGCACTGATGTCAACACCAGTTGGTGTCGGGACCAGTCGGTGCCGACTACATTGGCATTGGCACCGGTTGGTGTCGGCTACACCTGTGTTCGTCACCAGTTGGTGTCGGCCACACCTGGTGTCGGCACCAGTCGGTGACGGCTACACAGTGGTCGCTACATGACAAATGTAGTCGGTGTGCCTTAAAGCCATAATAACTAACTGACTGACAGCTACACCTGGTGTTGACACCAGTTGGTGACTGCTATACCTGGTATCGGCACCAGTTGGTGACAGCGCCACACATTGTAGCGCTGCGACATTGGAACAATATGCAGCCCTGCAGAGAGGAATGCGGCATTCCGAAGGCTTGGGAGGATCAACAAAAGTAACTTGGAGTGGGGTAGGCATAGACCCGTAGGTAAGGGGTGTAAACACGCATTCCATCGCCTACAATCGGACTTCAATGCGTCGGGTCCGGGGAGACTAGTTTATTGCTATCGATGGTTTATAATGAAAGGTTGGCCAGAAAATCTGAATTTCGAGTAGTTTGAATGGCAGGAAAGGTGCCCTTTTCTGCACACATTCTCCATCAATTCACCGACGTAGCAACAGCACGTTTGGGAAATTGAAGCCAGGCACGAGGACGTGCCTTTTACCCGCGCGCATGTCGGGATCAGAACGTGCCGCACACTCGACACTCATCAGTCCTGATGTTGAACACATGTTGATGTTGAACACCTGATGTTCACGCTACCAAGGAAATCCAGTCGACTCGTCTCACTTTTACAGAATTTAGCGCAGTATCAGTGGCCGGACGAGGACGCAACACACAACACCAGACATCCGATATTCACTCCCGCCTAGGAGACGAGTAGTCTAGGGGTAAGTTGCTCGTCTCATAATCGAAAGATTGTGGGTTCGAGTCTCACCTGTCGCTACTCTTCGCCCGCGACCAATCGGCGTGAGAGATCGGTGACGCTACATGACTCAACGGTCGACGTGTCGTAAAAACAATAACCACCACATATTCACTCCCGCCCCTGCGAACCAGCATCGCGCGCCAATGCGAGCTAGCGGGGCGCTGGGAAACGAGGAGCGCATCGCTTGGCATTGCTGCTCGGCGTTCAGTGTCGCTTGGAACCAGTGGGGAGATGCATCGTCATCGGCATCGGCGTCATCTCGGTTGGTTGGTTATTGGGGTTTAGGGCATCGACTGCAAAGGTCATGCAGCGCCCAACGTCATCTCGGTTGCAAAGTTGTGATATTTGGATGATCGATGCAATCGAGACGTCAATTGATAGTTGAATTAGTAACTTACTGGTATATTTCCAACGTTTCGGCTATTGCATTCATCCGGGTACAATCATAATGCGATTGTGATTGTACCATGATGAAGGCAGTAGCCGAAAGGTTGGAAATCTACAAAAAAAAGTTACTAATCTAAATATCAATTGACGTGTCATTTTCATCCATCATACAAATACCAGCATTATCATGAATGCTCACGCTGGTATAACCCGAGCATGATTGGTCCTGCCGGGGGCCGATACTTTCCGAGGGCGCTGTACAACGGAGTTGCCGTATGTTTGCATCGCATTGGACATTTCACTAGCAACATTAATACTGAAAGTAATGGGGCGCTCCTGGTGACCTGATCTCGGGTGGCGGGCATTAAAAAAATGGTGTCATTGAAAGAGGAGAGTGTAGTTGGTTGGCTATTGGTTTTACGACACATCGACCGTTGAGTCATGTAGCGTCGCCAATCTCTCACGCCGATTGGTCGCGGGCGAAGAGTAGCGACGGGTGAGACTCGAACCCACAACCTTTCGATTGTGAGACGAGCAACTTACCCCTAGGCTACTCGTCCCCGAGGAGAGTGTGGGTGCGGGATTTACGCGGGCTCCCGGACATGCGATATGGCATCTGCAAAGGAGGATGCAAAGATAATTGCAGTTTCGGAGTAGTTGTCACAACAATGGGTAGCTCTCAGCAGTACTGCAACTGCGAGGACACAAGCAGGTAAATCCTGTGCACTATGTTGTTTTCATGGGCAGATGGTGGCTTCTTTTCAGCAGTCAGGAATGTTTCACGCACTCCGAGTTAAGGAGGGGATCATGAGTTCCGCATGTGTTCCTCAGATGAGCGCCGCCATTGCAGCGCTTCATCCGTCACGAAACTGGCGCCTCACAAGTGTCACCAAAAGACAACACAATGATGTAATTGTGTTCATACATTTTTTTGTCGACAGATTTTGTCTTCATGAATGAACGGAGTTCGCAGTTAATAGCTGCATGCATTAGCTGCATATGATATAAATTGTTTGCACCAGAACAGTTGTAATTTTCTGGCTATTTTCTGGAAAATCAACATTTCAACTGCCATATTGCATCACAATATACATCGCAATTTGAACGTATTTATTTTCGTCATCAGATATATACATATTTCATAGCGCATGCGTGCTCTCGCCGTTCAGTATCCGAAGGAGCATTTGCTGCTGTTCGTGCCTGCGTATTCAGGGTCGGTAATCCATGGTCGCAACCGGCGCAGTTGTCTACTGCTGCCAACACAAAATGGCAGGGTGCTAGAGCCAGGGTGCTAGAGGGAGGGTGCCAGAGGGAGGGTGTTAGAGGAAGGGGTATTTTTAGTCTAGACATTTTCAAGATCGGGTTTCACATGCCACCTTACACACAATATACACCATAACATATGCTCGTCACAGTATATACAAATTGTCCAAGGAGTTTGCATGGCACGCTCTCTCCAGCTAACCCAAATTGTGTCATGTTAAATAAGTATATATATATAATATATATATAATATATATATATATATATATATATATATATATATATATATATATATATATAACATTGTTGCATTCACACAAAGGAGAACAGGGCGGTGCAGGGTGGGATCGGAGGAATTGCGGCCATCCTTGCAATTCATGTGCTCAAGCATAAGTGGTGTGTGCTGGTATATGGGCACGGCGGTGAAACAACTGGACAATCTTGGCGAGCGACCGCAGAACGGCTTCACTTCCCATGCCACGCGGTGCGGTCAGCGACAAACAGCTGTGCACAGAAATGGGAGGCAGAGGTTGTTCACTCATTGCAGTCATGTGTATGGGGCTTCGAAGCTGCAGACCACCGGATATGGTTATTTCTAGTTGCACTGTTGTATAATAGTATACAGAGAGAGAGAGAGGAGAGAGGAGAGAGGAGAGAGGAGAGAGGAAAGAGGAGAGAGGAGAGAGGATAATGGAGAGAGGAAAGAGGAGAATGGAGAGAGGAGAGATAAGAGGGAAGACAGGAAAGAGGAGAGAGGAGAGAGGAGAGGGGAGAGGATGGAGGAGAGAGAAGAGAGGATCGGTTCTGCCGTTGTGTAGCAGTGTCCTCTCAACTCTCCCCTCCTCTCGGTTCTTTTGCGACGCATTCAACAGCTAGATCATAAAGCGTTGCCAACCTATCACGCCGATTGGTCGCGGGTGGACTCGGTAATACTTCCTGTTTCGGGATTCGAGCCCACAATGCTGCGACCGAGAGTCCAGCACCATACCGACGGAACTACTGCGAGCCCGTAGCGGTACCCCATGCCGACGTTGCTGTTTTGTGTCCGGCCCAGCCTTTGCTGTTGCTCCTGTGTCCGGTTCCATTGTTGTTGTTGTTGTTGTTTTATTGTTGTTGTTTTTGTTTTTGTTGTATTTGTTGTGCAGCAGTGTCGGCTCCGCCGTTGCTGCTGCAGTTGTGCCCGGTTCCACTGTTGTTCTTGTTGTTGTTATTGTCATTATTGTTATTGTTGTGCAGCAGTGTCGTCTGTCCCCTTGCTGTTGCTACTGTGTCCGGCACCACTGTTGCTGTGCAGCAGCACCGGCCCCGCCGTTGCTGTTACTGCAGTGTGAGCTCTGCCGTTGCTGTTGCGAGTGTCCGGCACCACTATTGTTTTACAGCAGTATCGTCTCCGCCGTTGCTGTTGTTGCCGTGTCCGGGACCACTGTTGTTGTTACAGCAGTATCGTTCCGCCGTTGCTGTTGTTGCCATGTCCGGACCGCTGTTGTACAGCAGTATCGTCTCCGCCGTTGCTGTTGTTGCTGTGTCCGGCACCACTGTTGTACAGCAGTATCGTCTCCGCCGTTGCTGTTGTTGCCGTGTCCGGGACCACTGTTGTACAGCAGTATCGTCTCCGCCGTTGCTGTTGTTGCCGTGTCCGGGACCACTGTTGTTTTACAGCAGTATCGTCTCCGCCGTTGCTGTTGTTGCCGTGTCCGGGACCACTGTTGTACAGCAGTATCGTCCCGCCGTTGCTGTTGTTGCCGTGTTGCCGTTGCTTTGCGTGTCCGGCACCACTATTGCTTTACAGCAGTATCGCCCCGCCGTTGCTGTTGTTGCCGTGTCCGGGACCACTGTTGTTGTACAGCAGTATCGTCTCCGCCGTTGCTGTTGTTGCCGTGTCCGGGACCACTGTTGTACAGCAGTATCGTCTCCGCCGTTGCTGTTGTTGCCGTGTCCGGGACCGCTGTTGTACAACAGTATCGCCCCGCCGTTGCTTTGTTGTTGTGTCCGACCACTGTTGTACAGCAGTATCGTCTCCGCCGTTGCTGTTGTTGCCGTGCTCTGCCGTTGCTGTTGCAAGTGTCCGGCACCACTATTGCTTTACAGCAGTATCGCCCCGCCGTTCTTTGTTGCCGTGTCGGGACCCTGTTTTTCAGCAGTATCGTCTCGCCTCCTTTTTCCCCACTAGCTGTTGTACAGCAGTATCGTCTCCGCCGTTGCTGTTGTTGCCGTGTCCGGGACCACTGTTGTACAGCAGTATCGTCTCCGCCGTTGCTGTTGTTGCCGTGTCCGGGACCACTGTTGTACAGCAGTATCGTCTCCGCCGTTGCTGTTGTTGCCGTGTCCGGGACCGCTGTTGTACAACAGTATCGCCCCGCCGTTGCTGTTGTTGTTGTGTCCGGACCGCTGTTGTACAACAGTATCTCCCCGCCGTTGCTGTTGTTGCCGTGTCGGGGACCGCTGTTGTTTTACAGCAGTATCGTCTCCGCCGTTGCTGTTGTTGCCGTGTCCGGGACCACCGTTGTTGTACAGCAGTATCGCCCCCGCCGTTGATGTTACCGCCGTGCTCGGTTCGCGTGTCACCGCCGCCGCCGCCGTCACGGTGGCCGACTATCCGGGTCACCGGGTGGCCCGGGCGCCGCTCATGTTGCAATTTGGAGCCCGGGTTTGCGGCGTGTCGTACCGCTCTGTGCTGGCTACCCCGTCCCTTCCCGTGCTGATCCGAGCCAGCTATCCTATCCCCTTCCGGACTGTATTACACTATCCCAATCCAAGGTTTACGCCAGCTACTCTATCCCCTCCCGTACTGGTCTACGCTAGCTACCCCACCCCCTCCCGTACTAGTCTGTGCTAGCTACCTATCCACTTCCACGCTCCAGTGGGGGTGAAGGGAGACGGGTGGGGGAGAGGGCAGTGGTGAGAGCGGTAGAGGGAGATGATAGGAGAGGTGTTGATCGGACCTCGCCGTCGACAGCGTTTATGTTACAAATGTTCAGAAGTAATGAACGATTTAAGCTAGTCGTAATAACACGGACATGTCGCTGTGTAATGGTAGAAGGGTAGCCATTTAGAGCATGAACACTTGTGCCCACGAACCAAAGCTAGTCGCAGGAGGCAAACGGCGATAAACATCTTAGGTGCATTCCGTACGTTTAACGGAATCAGGCGGGCAAATCATGACCTATCTTACCGCCTCGGCACCACCCGCCGGTCTGGAAACCGCGAGTGGACTAGTAACTTCAACTGGTCACCGGAGGAAGAACAACGAATTCGACTGGCAACTATATTCGATTATAGTTACTAGTAACAAATTTGACTGGTAACGGATGACCAAAGATTTGGAGTGGTCACCAGGGGATAGCCAACGATCTCAACTGTTCGCCAGGCCGCTCCGCATCAGTAAGCCTTGCTAGTAATCACCCTGGCCGCGCCTGCGCCCGTTATCCACGGCCCACGCATCGCCCTCGACAGTCTCCGCCACCAACCGCCTCACGCCGCGTCGTCCAGGTTGCCATGACAACATCAACAGCGCCTGCCTGACGCCGTCGTCCAGGTTGCCATGACAACATCAACAGCGCCTGCCTGACACCGTCGTCCAGGTAGGTTGCCATGACAACATCAACAGCGCCTGCCTGACGCCGTCGTCCAGGTTGCCATGACAACATCAACAGCGCCTGCCTGACGCCGTCGTCCAGGTTGCCATGACAACATCAACAGCGCCTGCCTGACGCCGTCGTCCAGGTTGCCATGACAACATCAACAGCGCCTGCCTGACGCCCATGAACACCACGAATCGCTGCTGTTGTGCCAAGTCATGACTGGGCGGGCATTTGGCGCTGACCATGGAAATGTGATGTGGGCGCTCACCTCTTCCGCTTCTATCGATGCTGACCCGGTTTGGTGATTTGTGTCGGTTACGTCGGCCTTGAGAGGGTGGGGAGGGGTGTGGAGAGGAGGGGAGCGGGGAGGGTGTATGAAGGCGACGGGTAGCTTGGACGAGATTCGGCCGGCGAATAGAGGTACTCGGGGGATAACCGGTGGGGAGGGGTGGGGATACCATCAGTCTTCTTTTCAAGGAATGCAGCCTGGCGAACGATGGTGTGACGTTTGAATGGAGGGATTCGCAAGATAACGCCATCGCGATAACGAGCGCTCGACTCCTCATTTCCGGCCGCGTAAGAATTAACGATGGCAAGGTGATTATAAATGTAATTATGAGCGGCACCATGGATATTCATGACGCTACAAGTCTGGAGGAGGAGTCATTTTCATGGAAGGGCGCCACTACTAAATATCCTGGAGGGCCTTCGGCCAAAAAAATATCGTTGAACTGGGGAAGGGAGGTTGGGTTTCCTTAGACGTCAACTCGCATACGACAGCCATGTTATAAGTCGTTAATGTACGGTTGCCATCGGGTAACAGTTGTTGCTGATCAACTAAACACTCACCTATAACTGTAGCCGACAGCTAGGAGTGATGTGTAGCCAGCTACCGGTGGTGTAGACTGGAGGACTCGAACCTCACCGCACTTCTCGCAGACGTCTCCGGTCGAAAGCCCTGGAAAAAACGGACACATTCTCAGAGGTCGAGAAGCCATTTGCAACACGATGACGATTCATTGCCACTTTGATGTTTGCCACTTTGTTGTTTGCCACTTTGTTGTTTGCCACTTTGTTGTTTGCCGCTTTGTTGTTTGCCACTTTGTTGCTATAGTAACGGCGGCTGGTGCTGTCCTCTTCAGCATAAGACCGGGGCAACCAGTGGCCCTTCGCCGCTCGTAGCTTTCAGTTTGCTTGTCCATGCAGCAGGTTTTGCCAGCTCGGCTACCAATGTTAGCGACCGCTCTTCAACCAGCTCCACGTCCCTACAGTCGCTTTTGATGCTGCACCGATCAATTTCCGTTCGCCATAGATGACACGAGCGCCCATCACACATTCGTGTCACGCACGTCTGGGCGCGTGCCCAGAGTGGAGAATACGCCCACGGTCGGCGTTTCAAACAAGGAAACAAATCGTGGGGTTTAATAATGTTCAGCTGGCGCTGTTATTTCGGCATTGAGGAGCGCCGACCACGCTGATCATGTGGCTGCTTCCCGCAACGCTCACTGCGCCAGCACCCACAACGCCCGAGGCGATATTCACCGGTCGGGTCATACGCCGACACGCCGACAACGCCGCGCCGCCGGATCACGTGACTTTCCCTCGGCGGCGGCAAAAACGGGGACGATCCGGCCGTACCCATTGGCCGGAATACCAGACCGCTTTTTGTCGCGGTACCGTACGCCCAAGTGCGCCCCGCCGCCCCGACGTTCAGCTGTGAGCGCATTCCAGCAGATATTGCATCCGCCCACGGAGGCTCCACAAACGTCGGACCAACCTCCACGGAGGTTGATCCGACAAACGTCGAACGCATGGATCTGGTAGATAGCTGGCGTGTAGTGCGTGTGTAGCTGAGAGTTTTGGGGCGCGTTGGCTGCTTCATCCATGTTGCGCCCTGACGAAGATTCAGTGAATACGTGGTGAATCGAGATGCGACCTGCGTCCACTGATTTTGGTTCATGTTTGTGGGAGTAATCGAGAGCAGTATAGCTGAAATTAGCTGCATTGTACCAGGACTTCCTGACATAATGCAGCTCATTCCAGCCATAGTAGTCTTCATCATTATTAGTGAGGGTAATCACAAACTACAGGGTTCATGAGAGCATGTGAACATGGCCAGATATGCTGGGGTAATTTCTGTAGAACTTAGGACATGGTATTGACAAGGCGAGCCCCCTCATAAATTTTTTTTGTTAAACCTTTTCCGAAAAGGCCCCTGAATGTCCAAATTTAGCCCAAAATAAGCCTGAGGCCCCGCCTGTGCCAAAGGTGCAATCTGGCCAAAACAGTTCTTTGGCGAACTCTTTTCCCTGTAAAAAGTCCCTCTTCGCCGGAATGCCACAAACTTAGCCCGAAAATGGCCTGACTTATGTGCCCCGCCTGTGCCAAAACTGCCTTTTGGCCAAACACTTTTTTTTCACGCCCACCCCCTCCCCCGGTTAACAAACCTTTTAGTGTGCCCCGGACCGCAAAGTGCCCTTTTGGAGCCGGTCAGGTGCCCTTTTGGAGCCGGCCAAGTGCCCTTCTCGGCCCCCCCCCATGGAAAAATCCTGGGTGCGCGCCTGGGTATTGATGATGGTGTTTCAATATATTTTCTTGTCGTATAGTATCGTCCCTTTATAGGCTTAAACAAGAGGGCCCCTGTGACTCTTATTAAGCCCTAGCACTCGATAATTCGTTGACTGCGTTGATAACTCGTTGACTCGATAACCCTAGCACTCGACCACGTTGACTAGCGGTGCCTTCATTTGCCATATGGGAGTATTGAAAGTACCATGCGGCCTACCAACAAATTGGGTCCCAGTTAACGATAATGGACTCCGACAATCGGGAGTCACGTGACCCCGCCACGTCACAGTGTCACGTGACCGCTGTGTGACGTCACCGCCCGCGGGTGGTCGTCGTGAGCCAGAGCGGCGGCGGCAGAGAACACAGGCGACGCTGGGTCGTGAAGGTCAACTCGTGGAAGCATGTTGAGGAGCGCGGCTCGATCGTGAAGCGGTAGCAGTCATACGTCACACGGGTCAATCAAGGTCAGGGTGTGCCACGGTCAACCAGATCATGGTGCACCTTGACCGACACTTTTATCTGATTTGTCTGTCCGACCAGAGTGTGGCTTGGCGTAGTCCGAGTCATATACGCCTGCAGGTGTGAGGCCCTCAACGGGCGCAACTGCGGCCGAGGGCTCCAGGCCCCGAGTCCAAGATGGCGGCGGCCAGCGCAAAAGTCGAGCGTCGCAGTCCGAAAGGAACACCGGCGACATCAATGCCAGTTATGAGCGGGGCCTGTGTAGCGAAATAGCTCGCCTGGCGCAAAAAGAGTCCAAATTTCTTTCCGGGGAGGCATGACATTTGCGAGTTGTTACTCGGCCAGGGTAGTACGCTGTACTCTGAGAGGCAGTACAGTCGACTCTCATCTGTACCACCAGCCTCACGGTAGGACGCGGTAGCGGTCGATAAATCTGATCGGGCTGGACAACACCCCAGCCAAACGAACACAAACCGCACATGAGGAGGTTCAGGCGTGCGCAACAATGCAGGAGCTGTGCACACTGCCAATGCTGCAAAAGCGTCCGCTGCAAATAGCGCAGCGGTCAGCGTGCGGTCTAGGCGTTCACAAGCCAAGAAGTTTGTCACACAGTGGCGGGGGATGACGTCGGCCACACAGTAGTGATGTCGTCCGCACAATGGTGGGTGATGATGTCAGCTTTTTCCCCCGCCGTTCCCTGATCTGCCAGTCGTGAAGTGGCCTTGAATTTTGTTTTCAAGAGAAGCCATGCGATGCCTTGCATCGTGCGGTCTATCGATGCGACTGAGGTTGAACATGCCCGTGACGGAGAGACAACGATGGCAGGTGGACATGACATTGGCATATTCTGGTCGCATACGTACCGAGGAATTTCACACGACAAATCGACTAGTATTTTGTATATACCTGGGGCTCAATGGGAAAAGGGAATAGAGGGCAGCGAACACATTTGGTGGCACACAATTATGTTTCATTAAATTGGATGTTATATTTGTGGGGGGGGGAGAGGAAAGTGGATGCCTCAGACTCCGCAAAGCAAACGTGATGTGTGTGAAGAGCTGGGCATTTGATGTGACATGATGAAAATACGCGAACACGGTTGGTACGCATGGCTTGGATGCGATTATTGTGGCCGAGCGGGTGAGCTGGACGAGTTGGCTGGGTCGGCTCTGATAACTTGAGTGGATTTGCATGAGTTGCATGAGTTGCATGAGTTGATCCGAGACGAGTTCCATCACGTCACCATGACGAGCTGGATCAGTCAGTCGTGACGAGTTGGATTCGCTGATTGCGGACGAGTTGGGTTTTCTGACCACGACGAGTTAGACAAACCATGCCGATTTGGACGATTTGATCGCGGCCAATGTGACGATTTGAGCATGACGAGTTGTACGACGTGATCGCGGCGAGTCGAGTCAGCTGACTGGCCAGCACCCGCCGCCAGCTGAACACCAGATGGTCCCCAGACGCGGATAATTGAAAACGCCCCCGCCCGCCACAGCATGTCGGCCGCCGACAATTACCTCCGATTGCCCCGACATTTTGCCGACGGCGGAGCTGCCAGATGCTGCCAGACGCTGCCAGACGCTCCGTCAGCCGATGCGACGCGGCCGACGGTGATACCGATTCTTCGGTCCGACGGCACGGCCGGCGGCATATACCAGTGGCACGGCCTCGTGTTACCGAAGCAGTCCTCTGTTTTCATCCAGCCCGACAAGCCGGGACAGCCCCCGCACGTGCAAAACGCGCTACGGTGGGGAATCTGAGCGAACAAGATTGCCTGCAAGGGCGCCGAAAAGTGAATCTCTTTCGTGTAGCAATGTGTGTATGTGTCAATGTGTACTGTGCAAAATCCAGGAGTAGATGTTCCGATTTGTGCAAGCCTTCGGTTAGAAAACTTCCGTACTTGTTTACTCCATCGACAATGCAGCTTCAACACCCCTAGTTTGCAACGTGGTATGTTCAGCAATAGGGATGTTCATGCAAAAGGGCACTCTTGACACATGCTGAGCAATGCCTTCGATATCAGGTTACGATATCAGGTTACGTTTTTATTTTAGGTTTATTTTGGTTGAGCAATGTCTTTATCCGCCTACGATACTCGCACGGTATATCTCAAGTTCTACCTACATCATTGCGCAAAAACAGCTCCTTTCGTTTTACTATCCGCCTTTCACCTCACCTACTTTTCGTGTGCATTCCACATGAGTTTTTGCCTTGGATCCAGTTCTGTGGACCAGGAATGCACCGAGAGCTGTTCTCGTTTCCAATCGCAAGTGGGTTCCCCTCCAAGCGATTAGCAACAGGGAGGAAGTAACATGCACTCGATCCTGCGTATTATATCGTTCATTAAAATACCAACCAGACATACTTCAAGCACCGATGCAATGCAGCATGACCAGTTTGATCGTGCACTTTAAGCCAGTCTCAGCCATGGCTGGATCGAGTCGGCCGATTCGACTTTGGTCCGCTCGCGTGCCTCGAGATCGAACAGGTCGCATAGATGCCAAACTTTGTGTTTATGTTTTGTGAGCCGATTAAAAAACTACGTCGGTGTTCGAGGCGTTGGGCAAAGGTTGAACGTTGCGTGGTTCGCAGATGTTTCAACATAGTTGAACGTTGCGTAGTTTTACGTCGCTCGTAGTTAGAAGACGTTGCAACGTGGCTGAAAGTTGCGTAGTTCTGTAACGTCGCTCGTAGTTAGCAGACGTTGCAACGTGGCTGAAAGTTGCGTAGTTCTGTAACGTCGCTCATAGTTAGCAGACGTTGCAAGGTGGCTGAACGTTGTGTGCGTCCAGAGCACAGCGTGGATGTGGACGTAGACTTTGACGTGGACGTGGACGTGGACGTGGAAGTGGACGTGGACATGCATGAATCAAGCTTGCCCCTCACCAAGCTGGACGATCAGGATTGTCTGTAGGCCACATTACCGCCAAAGCGATTTTGTCATGCCGGTGCGCGTCAACTGATAGTTGTCTCGGAAATGTGTGGGCCAGAAATCTGGACCCCAACAGCCCCCCACCCCCCACCCCCACCCGAGAGCGGATCAGGTATTGTGACTTACCCTACATAAGACTTCAGACTTTCTCCCGTCAGTCTGACCCGTGGTATGTATGATATACCGGCGTCGACCGCCGGAGATCAAATCTTCCACCTGTCTCGAAAATTCGCGATAGCTCGAAAACGAGGTGAGATATCTTCACAAAACTTTCAGCAGCATTCAATTGATCAATTCGACGTAACATGCCAAACAAACAAACAACTATAAGGCCATGATAAGTCAGATGTGCTTGACGTTCTAGTGGCATCATGATTCCCGATTTGTTTCAGAAAAGAACGCTTCGGTGCATACAAATTGACGCAGAAAATTGATCGAATGAAAATATTTGATGTTGACAGACGGAAAAAGAGAGACAATAGGTAAATAAGCAACATATTATGCCGTTGTTTCATATTATATTTGACTTTGAAATGTCGGCATGTCAAATATAAAAACTTAAAGAAAAGCACTGGAGCATTTTCCCCCCGAATTAAACACATCAAAAACACGAAACATAACGATTAACACAAGACAATGACGAATGTCTGGGCCAAATTTAAACAATTACCTGTAAAAGTGAGTGAGTTATGGCCTGTAATGTACCGCAGTACATAGCACGTCGGCGCTGCGGCGGCAGCGGCCGGGAGACCACCGTTTTGCGGTGCGGTGGTATCAGTGGTGGTGGCGTCAGTGGCGTCAGTGGTGGTACCAATTGTGGCAGTGGTGTCAGTGGTGGTCGTGTTAGCGACCTCAGGCAAAACTCCATTGAACGTTTGGGCAGGTGATACACGGATCATACTGAATGGGTGCTCTTCCCTGTCAAGAGAGCGCATTTTTTCTCTCAGCAGGGCAGTTTTTCTTCGATTGAGAGGCCCCTTCCCCCACACACACACTTGTATCCGCCACTGGCTACCACCCTGATCGGAAAGCATCGTACAAATTGTAGCCGATTGGATGGATTGGATTGGAGTTTAGGGGCGCGTCGACATCTTGGGTCATTTTGCGCCCATAACAAAAAATTGTAGCCGATGATCTCGAGTTGGACGCTGAGCAGCTGTACGATATCCTATTCACACTGTCATTTGGTGAACTTAATCATAACGACGCCGGTTAGCCTCGCAGTTTATTCAGCCGGCACGATGCTCCGATTACTTGCGGCGCTGTCGCCGGCTGCGACTACAGCCGCGGCCCCTCTCGCCGTGACGTCATGTTGTGACGTCACAGTGGGAGGGGCCACAGGCCGCGGCTGGAGTGTCACGTGCGGCCCGGTCGGGATACCGTGCCAGCAATGCGGGCGATAACGGTACGGCCGCCCGCCGCGGGGCCGGCCCGACAGCGGTGGAAGGAGCCCGGCACCGGCACCCAGATCCTGGTCACGGGTCTGACACGGGCCGCTGGTGGAGAAGACCGGGAAATGCGACCGGACCTGTATAGAGGAGACCGGACCTGTACAGAGGAGACCGGGACAGGTACCCAGACCTGTACAGAGGAGACCGGGACAGACACCCAGACCTGTACAGAGGAGACCGGGACAGACACTTACAGAGGAGACCGGGACAGGTACAGAGGAGACCGGGACAGACACCCGACCTATCAGGAGACCGGGCAGACACCCAGACCTGTACAGAGGAGACCGGGACACCCAGACCTGTACAGAGGAGACCGGGACAGGTACCCAGACCTGTACAGAGGAGACCGGGACAGACACCCGGACCTGTACAGAGGAGACCGGGACAGGTACCCAGACCTGTACAGAGGAGACCGGGACAGACACCCGGACCTGTACAGAGGAGACCGGGACAGACACCCGGACCTGTACAGAGGAGACCGGGACAGACACCCGGACCTGTACAGAGGAGACCGGGACAGACACCCGGACCTGTACAGAGGAGACCGGGAGAGACACCCTGACCTGTACAGAGGAGACCGGGACAGACACCCTGACCTGTACAGAGGAGACCGGGACAGACACCCGGACCTGTACAGAGGAGACCGGGACAGACACCCACCTGACAAACCGACCTGTACAGAGGAGACCGGGACAGACACCCGGACCTGTACAGAGGAGACCGGGACAGACACCCTGACCTGTACAGAGGAGACCGGGACAGGTACCCAGACCTGTACAGAGGAGACCGGGACAGACACCCAGACCTGTACAGAGGAGACCGGGACAGACACCCGGACCTGTACAGAGGAGACCGGGACAGACACCCGGACCTGTACAGAGGAGACCGGGACAGACACCCGGACCTGTACAGAGGAGACCGGGAGAAACACCATGACCTGCACAGATGAGACCGGGACAGACACCCTGACATGTACAGAGGAGACCGGGATAGACACCCAGATATGTACAGAGGAGACCGGGACAGACACCCGGACCTATCCAGGAGACCGGGACAGACACCCGGACCTATCCAGGAGACCGGGACAGGCGGTGTTGCTCGGTCCCCATGGTCGCAGTGGGTCACGAAGCCATAGCCGACGGCGCTGGTCAAAATATCTGGCAACTGCAGCTGCCGAAAACTCACCAGAAAACTCTTCTACTTCTCGCACAATCCTGTGGAGAACTGCACACATTCCTCATACTACTGTGGAGACTTGCACACACTCCTCATACTACTGTGGAGAAATGTGCACACTCCTCATATTCTTTCTGTGGAGAACTGCACACATTCCTTATGCTACTGTGGACAATTCTACCATTCCATATACTAATTATGTGCAGAACTCCATACGTTCCTGATACTAATGTGGAGAATTGTACACATTTCTCATGCTCCTGTGGAGAACTCTACACATGCCTCGCCATGATCATCCTCAGCACAAATCACTTAGCATCTACAGTCATTGACCACCGTCGCTGGAGGACGAGTAGCCTAGGGGTAAGTTGCTCGTCTCACAATCGAGAGGTTGTGGGTTCGAGTCTCACCTGTCGCTACTCTTCGCCCGCGACCAATCGGTGTGAGAGATTGGCGACGCTACATGACTCAACCGTCGATGTGTCGTAAAACCAATAACCAACCGACCACCGTCGCTGCCACAGCCATCACGGGCCACACAGTTTCCCACAATTACCACAGCCTCGCCGCCCACCACAGTACCACAGTCGCCGCAGTCACCGCAACCTCACCGTCCTCACCGCCACGAATGCTCGGCAAACTGCGCACTTCCACACCTCCTCGGGGCCTTGCAGCCGCCGGATGCTGATAGTCCAGTCGTTTCCAGATTCACGGCCCTTGCAGTCTCTGCCATAATGTAGGATGTTTTCCCTAATGGGAAAAATTGCCGCCAGCCTCCCTAGTCGTGATACACTGTATGTAGTCGTGCTACGCTAGCACCCAGTCGTGCTACACTGAGTGTGGCCCCCCTAGTCGTGCTACACTACTGCCTAGTCGTGGTATAGTGTAGCTACACTCCCACTCTCCTCACTGTCCTCACAGGTCGCAATCCTCCCCTCGGGTTCTTTAACGACGCATTCAACCACCAGGCCATATGGCGTCGCCAACCTCTCACGCCGATTGGTCGCGGGCGGAATCGGTAATGCCGTCGGTTGTGAGATTCGAACGTTCGACGCTCTACCAACTGAGCGTTGTGAGATTCGAACGCTTCGAACAGTCCAACGCTCTTCCAACTGAACTACCGCGGCCCCCTCGCAGGCCTGCCCGTCCACGGTGTCCTCAGTCGTCAGACCTGTCATGTCCCGTTTCTGTCGTCCTCCCCCCCCCCCCCCCCATCGCACCCGGTCCAACCACACACTCCTCACTGTCATCACTGGTCGCAGTCCTCCCCATCCAGTGTCCTCAGTCGTCAGACCTGTCATGTCCCGTTTCTGTCTCCCCCCACCCCCACCCCCACCCCCACCCCCATCGCACCTGGTCCTCGGCGGACCCTACACCGGCGGCGGATGTGTGAAGTTCGCCGCACAGACAGTATGGCGCGTCCGTCAGCCCGCATGAGTGAACACCGCACCGGGTCGATCGCGCCCAGCTCCAATAATCGCTGCGTTATTGTCGACGTGCCCAGCCGTTACGTTATTGTCGACGTGCCCAGCCGTTACGTTATTGTCGACGTGCCCAGCCGTTACGTTATTGTCGACGTGCCCAGCCGTTACGTTATTGTCGCCGCGCCGCCTCGGCAGCCAGTCTCGGTTTCGGAGGCAGTGAGAGCGCCTGCGGCGATTGCGACCCGTCTCGGCGAACTCCGCTCCAGAGGCGGGCAGGTGGTGGTTGTCTCGTGCCATCTGCTGATCGCCGATGATTGGCTCGCCGGACGGTCCGCCATATTACGTCAGCCTCGCAGCGACGGATTTATAGCGGGTAGGTCATTGCTCCCAGCCAAAAAGTCGAACACGGGCTTTTGTCTGTCCGTCGCACACTCGTAATCGCAGCGTGTGCTTCGGGAACCCATGACGATAATCTGCCTGCCCACTCAGTTACACCACCTGATAATTGTCTCACCTGATAAAAATGTATCATATAAGCCGAAACTAATCCAAGATCCTACTAATTGCTTGATACATTTAGTAGGCCGTACTTTTTAACGATAATATTGCAAACACGTACGTTTCGGCCTATTTCCCTTTGCCCCCTTCGCGCAACTAACGGTCACTTAGTTTGTTATACGACTAGAATGGAGTAACCAAGAGGAGGCATCTGTCTCCTACATTCGTGAGTGAGGTGATTTGTGTGTCCTCTGCCCAAAGGACATGGTTGAACACGCGGCTAATCCCGGGCTTCTTGATACCGGGTCTTCGTACTCCCAAATCCCTGAAAGCGTACACGTTCACCATATGGCCGATTACACGAGGTTATAGAGACGACCGCTCGCGACCCGATCGAGGCGACGGCCGCACTTCCCGATTAGACACCGCTGTGGCGATGTAGCGAACTACTTCGCTTCGTGGGCTCTGAAACGTTCTCACTCTCAACCACCAGCCAACAGCGGCGGGAGCCGGGCAGTTCAAGCACCTTCTGCAGGAACGCACTGGAAGGCAGATGAAGGCCCACACGCCGGAAGAGAGGCACTAGCATCCTATTCAACTATACATTATTCGTGAAATAGGCTGGAATATACCACTTTCTGGACACTGAATTGACATCCTTATCCAAGAAATATCGGCATCCTGTTCCTTGATGTGTGCTAATGAATTATTCGTGAGTCCCTTCCAACAGCATCTCGTTCTCATATGTAGCATGCTCATGCTCTCGGTAAAGAATGGTGACACACGAATACTTCACAACTCGACTTGAGATAAAGGGATTACCTGTAATGTGATATGGCATACAATGCCAGTTTATATCATAGGCATCAATCCCAAAGGTATCAATCAACCTCCATATCCCGAATGTAGCTCTTCCCAAATTATGAACCTCACCACAAATGATAAAGGGATAGATATCAGTACACCGATGGCTCAAATTTGAGTTTAAAAGACATCAAAAGGATTTCAAATGACACTAATTCCATGACAAATTTTGGCATCCTACTGTTGCTCGTTTCGACATCTTACACCAAAACTAAAACCAATTATTTTAACACTGATCCAACGTGATATCTTACACGACAGCCTCCATGCCACCCTACATGACATCTTGCATGACATCCTACATGACCTCCTGTATAACATCTTACATGACATGGGACATGACATGCTACAGGACATCCCACATGACATCCTGCATGACATCCTGCATGACATCCTATATGACATCCTGTATAACATCTTACATGACATGGGACATGACATGCTACATTACATCCCACATGACATCCCACATGACATCCTGCATGACATCTTACATGACATCCTACATGGCGTTCTACATGACATCCGACATGACATCATACATTGCGTCCTACATGACATCACACATGCCATATTGCACGACATCCTACGTAACATCCTACATGCCATCATACATGACATTCTACATGAAATCATGATTACATTCTACATGACATCCACATGACATCACACGACATCCCACATGAATTCCCCGAGCAAATGGACCGTTGTCTAATATTCCTGTTCGTGGGTCGGGGAGTGCGAAGGCATGGATCGAACATTACAGTAATAGAAAACGCTAGGAGCGTTCTAGAAATATCTATTAACATAATACACTGAACGCACTGCCTCGGGAACTACACGCTGTCAAATTGACAGAATAGCGCAGATGCCTTCGTTGCTAAATTCGATCAAAAATCGCTGAGCACGAGGAAATGTTTGCGATGTAAGCGGCAGTTACGCGATGCTTGGACCAGTTTCCACTGAAAGAAGCGAGCTGATGTCAATAGAACCGGTCGACTTATAGGCACAAAGATCCTGTTTCTGGATCGCTGATATCTCCTGCACACAGTGCTTGGTGTGTGGGGGCGGTAGTCAGTGACACCCCATCCTGCCCGTACGGCACCGCCACCACCGCTACTACCACTGCTACCACCACCCCACCACCACCACCGCCACCACCACCACCACCACTACCACCAACCCCACCGTCACCACCACTACCACCACCCCCACAGTCACCACCACTGCCACAGCCACCGTCACCACTTCCACCACCAATATCACCACCAGCACCACTCATTCTACCATCACCACCATCCCTACCACCGCTACCGGCAGACGAAGAACCAATGACTCGGGAGACCCGACGACTGCCTCGCCTCACAAGCCATGGCCAGTACCAGGATGGACATCGTGTCACTGAACACCATGTCCCTACCGAGCAACACATCACTGGGTACCACGTCACTGGGTACCACGTCACTGGGCACCACGTCACTGATCACCACGTCACTGGGCACCACGTCACTATACAACACGTCACTGGACACCACGTCACTGGACACCACCTCACTGGACACCACGTCACTGGACACCACGTCACTATACACCACGTCACTATACACCACGCCACTGGACACCACGTCACTGATCACCACGTCACTGGTCACCACGTCACTGGACACCACGTCACTGGACACCACGTCACTGGACACCACGTCACTGGACACCACGTCACTGGTCACCACGTCACTGGACACCACGTCACTGGACACCACGTCACTGGTCACCACGTCACTGGACACCACGTCACTGGGCACCACGTCACTGGACACCACGTCACTGGACACCACGTCACTGGACACCACGTCACTGGACACCACGTCACTGGACACCACGTCACTATACACCACGTCACTGGTCACCACGTCACTGGACACCACGTCACTGGACACCACGTCACTGGACACCACGTCACTGGACACCACCTCACTGGACACCACGTCACTATACACCACGTCACTATACACCACGTCACTATACACCACGTCACTATACACCACGTCACTATACACCACGTCACTGGCCACCACGTCACTGGCCACCACGTCACTGGACACCACATCACTGGACACCACGTCACTTGACACCACGCCACTATACACCACGTCACTATACACCACGTCACTATACACCACGTCACTATACACCACGTCACTGGTCACCACGTCACTGGACACCACGTCACTGGACACCACATCACTGGACACCACGTCACTGGACACCACGTCACTGGACACCACGTCACTGGACACCACGTCACTGGACACCACGTCACTGGACACCACGTCACTGGACACCACGTCACTGGACACCACGTCACTGGACACCACGTCACTGGTAACCACGTCACTGGGCACCACATCACTGGACACCACGTCACTGGACACCACGTCACTGTACACCACGTCACTGGACACCACGTCACTGGACACCACGTCACTGGACACCACGTCACTGAACACCACGTCACTGGACATCAGGTCACTGGTCACCACGTCACTGGACACTACGTCACTGGTCACAACGTCACTGGCCACCACGTCACTGGGCACAACGTCACTGGACACCACGTCACTATACACCACATCACTGGTCACCACGTCACTGGTCACTACGTCACTGGTCACCACGTCACTGGACACCACGTCACTATACCACGTCGCTGGCCACCACCTCACATTATGCCATGCCACTGGGGCCTCCTCACCGAGCGCCGAACACCAATGATTCAGGATGCAATGACAAGGTCGCCGGGTGTAGGGGCCCTGTTCGGGAGGTGGTACGGCTGGAGGACAGCACCTGTCCAGATATCTGCGGTTCAGAACAAGCCGGTACTTTCGCGAAGCGAGTTGGAAGGGAAGCAGAATGTAGGAAAATAATTGCACCTGAGGGCAAAATGGAAAGCAATTGTCTGACGTAGGGGACGAGTAGTCTAGGGGTTAAGTTACCCGTCTCACAATCGAAAGGTTGTGGGTTCGAGTCTCACCTGCCGCTACTCTTCGCCCGCGGCCAATCGGTTGAGTGACTGGCGACGCTACATGACTCAACAGTCGATGTGTCGTAAAAGCAACAACCAACCTGTCTTACGTGAATACTTTGCTGCTTGCCTGTTTGCCATTTTCAGACATTTATAGGTATCTTGATAATGATTCCTGCCCGACGCTGTATGGTGATCGTTTTCATGTGACGGCTAGATTTGGCAGGCATCTGTCTATCTAGAAAAAATGAAAGTGAGACATCAAAATAAACTACTTCAGATTTACCTGCGTATAATACTTTGAAGTTCGGAGTGCAGACCTCAAACTTTGAAAGGGATCGCAAACTGTCAAATTTCAGAGAAGTGGTGAACGTCGAACATAAACCTGTACTGATCTTCATCTGAATATGATTATTCACTCCTGAACAAAGAGCGCTACTCCCCGAATAGCACCCGTTCCCTACTACTGCTCGTGCGTTGAATAGCAATACTTGATGACCACCTTACTGAAACTGTCTTTGACTGTGGTAGTTCTTGGTTTTTTTACGACACGTCGACCGTTGAGTTGAGGAGCGACGAGTGAGACTCGAACCCATACTCTTTCGATTGTGAGACGTGCAGCTTACCCCTAGGCTACTCGTCCTCTGTGTTTGACTGTGCGAAATTGTGTAGCTGTGTTTGAAGTACTGCATGTATATATTCTGTTTTTATCGTGTACACTCTCCTAAGCTGTTAGCTGTGATCCAAAAGCAATACGCTTGGATCCTGCAAAATTAAGCATTGGGTTTCTGACGTAAAAAGAAGATAGCACTATGGTCTGTCAAGCTTCACATGTAGCAGGAGTAGATGAGCGAAGTCCATAGAAACGTCAAAGGAACAGAACAACTGAGGGAGGATCTGCGTGACCGAAGTGCCCCGTGAGGTCAGCGGCATGCTCGGAATTCGCCGGACCATCACGGCATCGGAACATGCACCTGGCACTGACCAATACAAAGTCCGGTGGGAGAGTTGTGCAATCAGGTCAGCGACGTCCGCCAGGACAATGCCGCGTATCGTGGAAAAGTATCGCCACCGGAGATTTCGGGCGACGCGGCGAGTTTCTGTTGCGGATGATCGGTTCTCGGTAGCCCAGCTCGGGCAGCACTGTGCTACATTCGACTGTAGCGACATTCGTCCCAAGCGACGGTGTGTCTGAAGTGTGAAGCGTGCGTGTTGAGGCATCGCAAGTTCGACCGTAATGGCAGACGTCGGTGAAGGTAGCATCGGCGTAACCGCTACCCACGGTACGAATGCGATGGCGGTGTCAACAATCGCAGCGAAAATGTGTCCAAAATGCTGGAGGTCGTGCCTCTCCTCCAAAGTCTATGGCGAACATGTAGTGGTACCGCATATTGCCGGTTTTATAGTGGGTATTGGTTTAGTAGCAAGCGTTCCTGAGGTCTGGGGGACTGCATCCCACAAGGGGGGGCGGTATCCTGGTCTGGGGGATGCATCATGGTCCAGGGACGACACCACGGCATGAGGGCGAAGCCGAGTCCAGAGGCAGGAAGCCCCGATGCACAGGCTACACCGCGGTCTGAAAGGGGCTATACCTGGCCTGGGGCGGGAAGGCTATACCTACAGACTACACCACATTCCGTGGTGGTGGATTTGTGCGTTAGGGCACGTCGACTGCACTGGCCATTTGCGCCAACTGCACCCCAGTTTGAGGTTGACATCCTGTCCGAGGGCGGGAAAGCAGACCTGCAGGTTACACCCCAGTTTGAGGTTGACATCCTGTCCGAGGGCAGGAAAGCTTGATGCATCGGGCACACCCTTTCGAGAGCGGGAAGCCCGATTTGCAGGTCGCACCCGGCGTGAGCGCGGGCCACCGCCGGCAGCAGCGCCTGCTGTTTGTTTGTTTATTGGGCGGTTCACGACACACTTTATGCACATTCACGGCTAATGGCGCCGCCCACACTGTTTCGCCGGTGGGCCGCGGGATTGGGAAATGTCCTGAGTGGCGCTAGTGTCGAACCCGGGACCTTTGGTACCCATAGCCCGACACCTTAACCACTCGGCCATCCCCGCCCCAGCGCCTGCTGTCACGTCACGTCACGTCACGTCACCACCACAGGCAGCAGCGCCTGATGTCACGTCACGTCACGTCACGTCACGTCACGTCACGTCACGTCACCCCCCACATCCGGCTGCAGAGCCGCCAAGGTTGTCGCGGTCGCCAGCTGCTGACAGCTGCGGTCAGCTGATCGCCAGCCGATAGCTCGCAGCCGGTGTACCCGCATCTGGGGCCGGCCCGAGCCGCGTCAACAGCGGTCGGAGACAAAACCGCCGACGAGACTGTCGCTGGAGTGGAATGGTGGCGAGGGGCGGGGATGGCCGAGTGGTTAAGGTGTCGGGCTACGGGTACCAAAGGTCCCGGGTTCGACTCTAGCGCCACTCAGGACATTTCCCAATCCCGCGGCCCACCGGCGAAACAGTGTGGGCGGCGCCATTAGCCGTGAATGTGCATAAAGTGTGTCGTGAACCAACCAATAAACAAACAAACGATGGAATGGTGGCGTGACGACGTCATCACGACAGATACTTTTGGCGTCGCAAATGACTTGGCGGTCAGGCCGAACGTCCTGCCACCTTAATGTCCCACCCCGTGTCCGAATCTACTTGCATCGGAAACTAAACGGAAATTCGTCACCCACCCGTCTCCACCTTCCAGCCCGCCTAACGTAAGCACGGCCAGGTTCTGGATCGCTAGTATGTGGGCAACTTCTGTCTTCCCGCTGACATGCGCATACATATGCCACATACATACATGCACACATGCATAATTCATGCATTATACATATATTCATATATTCACAACATTGGCTGTACGCTATCCTCTCCGGTGTTCTATATATAGAAAACGTAAAACGTATGGTATATATATAGAATATAACGTATATAACGTATAGTACGTATGGTATAAAACGTATATTATATATACCATACGTTTTCGACACCTGATTTACCACGTCGTTCACATCTCTATGAACATGGTGCACACCCGCATTAGATTGCACTAAACTGCACCAAACTGCGCCGGCTGGGAGAACCACATCCGCGTGACCAGTCACTCTCTTCCTGTTCGATAATTGCCGGCGGGAGGAGGGGTAGGTGAGCAAGGCCAGTGTCGGCCTGTGGCTCGTCACCAAATCCCTGTCACGAGCTGGGATCTACCAACAGCGGTACCACCAACTGGCGGTGACGGTGACGGTGTGACGGTGACGGTGTGACGGTGACGGTGTGACGGTGTGACGGTGTGACGGTGACGGTGTGACGGTGACGGTGTGACGGTGACGGTGTGACGGTGACGGTGTGACGGTGACGGTGTGACGGTGACGGTGTGACGGTGACGGTGGACGGTGTGACGGTGACGGTGTGACGGTGACGGTGACGGTGACGGTGACGGTGTGACGGTGACGGTGGACGGTGACGGTGACGGTGTGACGGTGACGGTGACGGTGACGGTGTGACGGTGACGGTGTGACGGTGACGGTGTGACGGTGTGACGGTGACGGTGTGACGGTGTGACGGTGACGGTGTGACGGTGACGGTGACGGTGTGACGGTGACGGTGTGACGGTGACGGTGACGGTGACGGTGACGGTGACGGTGATGGGCGGTGACGGTGGCGGTGACGGTGTGACGGTGACGGTGTGACGGTGTAACGGTGTGACGGTGACGACGGTGACGGTGACGGTGTGACGGTGACGGTGTGACGGTGTACGGTGTGACGGTGTGACGGTGTGACGGTGTGACGGTGACGGTGTGACGGTGAGGTTGACGGTGACGGTGTGACGGTGACGGTGTGACGGTGACGGTGTGACGGTGACGGTGTGACGGTGTGACGGTGACGGTGTGACGGTGACGGTGTGACGGTGACGGTGACGGTGTGACGGTGTGACGGTGACGGTGTGACGGTGACGGTGTGACGGTGACGGTGTGACGGTGACGGTGTGACGGTGACGGTGTGACGGTGACGGTGTGACGGTGACGGTGTGACGGTGACGGTGACGGTGTGACGGTGACGGTGTACGGTGACGGTGACGGTGACGGTGACGGTGACGGTGTGACGGTGACGGTGTGACGGTGACGGTGACGGTGTGACGGTGACGGTGTGACGGTGACGGTGTGACGGTGACGGTGTGACGGTGACGGTGTGACGGTGACGGTGTGACGGTGACGGTGACGGTGACGGTGTGACGGTGACGGTGTGACGGTGAGGTGACGGTGACGGTGTGACGGTGACGGTGTGACGGTGACGGTGTGACGGTGACGGTGGACGGTGACGGTGTGACGGTGACGGTGACGGTGACGGTGACGGTGACGGTGACGGTGACGGTGGACGGTGACGGTGTGACGGTGACGGTGACGGTGACGGTGACGGTGACGGTGACGGTGACGGTGTGACGGTGACGGTGTGACGGTGACGGTGTGACGGTGACGGTGTGACGGTGACGGTGTGACGGTGACGGTGTGACGGTGACGGTGTGACGGTGACGGTGGACGGTGACGGTGTGACGGTGACGGTGTACGGTGTGACGGTGACGGTGTGACGGTGACGGTGACGGTGTGACGGTGACGGTGTGACGGTGTGACGGTGACGGTGACGGTGACGGTGTGACGGTGTGACGGTGACGGTGTGACGGTGACGGTGTGACGGTGACGGTGTGACGGTGACGGTGTGACGGTGACGGTGTGACGGTGACGGTGTGACGGTGACGGTGGCGGTGACGGTGACGGTGACGGTGACGTGTGACGGTGACGGTGACGGTGTGACGGTGACGGTGTGACGGTGACGGTGTGACGGTGACGGTGGGGTGACGGTGACGGTGACGGTGTGACGGTGTAACGGTGACGTGTGACGGTGACGGTAACGGTGACGGTGACGGTGTACGGTGACGGTGACGGTGTGACGGTGACGGTGTGACGGTGACGGTGTGACGGTGACGGTGTGACGGTGACGGTGTGACGGTGACGGTGTGACGGTGACGGTGTGACGGTGACTGTGACGGTGTGACGGTGACGGTGTGACGGTGACGGTGGGACGGTGACGGTGTGACGGTGACGGTGTGACGGTGACGGTGACGGTGTGACGGTGACGGTGTGACGGTGACGGTGTGACGGTGACGGTGTGACGGTGACGGTGTGACGGTGACGGTGTGACGGTGACGGTGTGACGGTGACGGTGTGACGGTGACGGTGTGACGGTGACGGTGTGACGGTGACGGTGTGACGGTGACGGTGTGACGGTGACGGTGACGGTGACGGTGACGGTGTGACGGTGACGGTGTGACGGTGACGGTGACGGTGACGGTGTGACGGTGACGGTGACGGTGTGACGGTGACGGTGTGACGGTGACGGTGACGGTGTGACGGTGACGGTGACGGTGTGACGGTGTGACGGTGTGACGGTGTGACGGTGTGACGGTGTGACGGTGACGGTGTGACGGTGACGGTGTGACGGTGACGGTGACGGTGACGGTGTGACGGTGTGACGGTGGTGTGGTGCCGATCGTGGAGAATGACCGCCCCCACACACTGTGGGGATGTGTATAGGATAGATAAGGGATCCAGAAAGTCGACCGGTTCTATTTACATCAGCTCGCTCCTTTTGGTGCAATCAGATTCATGCCGCATACATATGACAACATTTCCTCGTGTTCTGCAACTTTTATCGTTTTTAGCTGCAGAGGCATCTGCGCTAGTTTGGAGCGCTCCACTAGTCTGCTACCGGTGCATAGTTTGGCATTTGACAGCCCATAGTTTGGCATTTGACAGTCCATAGTTTGGCATTCGACAGTGCATAGTATTTTAGGCAGTTTAGCCATTATGTTTGGATAAATTTCCGTAACGTTTCTAGCGTTTTCGATAATCGTAATGTTCGACGCAAGCCTCATCAGCCAATACGTATCATTTCTGGATAGTGACGTCCTGGTAAGGAGATGGTAGCGGGCTGGCAACGTTCTGAAAATGCATGGAAACTTGGACTAAGCTGCGGTCAAGCTTGCGTGGTCCCACACTCCAGAACTTAGTGATTGATCGCTCGCTATTAAACACAAATTTTCTTAGTTCGAACATCGGGCAATGGCCACATAGTGTCCGGTGATGAACAATCATCATTGCACCCCACTTCGCATTAAGTTTTGAGTCCGCACTAGGTCATTAAGTCCGGATTAAGTCTTGGGCCGGGTGGGTACAGCTCAAGTCTTGGACAAAGTGGGTACAGCTCACATCTTGGGCCGGATGGATGCAGATCCGTTTCGGCCCGGGTCAGATCAGTCTCGGCCCGGGTTATTACAGTGCACGTCTTGGGCAGATGGGTGCAGAGCAAGTCTTGGCCGAGTTAGTACAGTGCACGTCTTGGGCAGATGGGTGCAGACAAGTCTGGCCGAGTTAGTACAGTGCAAGTCTTGGGCAGATGGGTGCAGATCCAGTCTCGGCCCGGGTTAGTACAGTGCACGTCTTGGGCAGATGGGTGCAGAGTAAGTCTTGGGCCGAGTTAGTACAGTGCAAGTCTTGGGCAGATGGGTGCAGAGCCAGTCTCGGCCCGGGTTAGTACAGTGCAAGTCTTGGGCAGATGGGTGCAGATCCAGTCTCGGCCCGGGTTAGTACAGTGCAAGTCTTGGGCAGATGGGTGCAGAGCAAGTCTTGGTCAGGATGGGCGCAGCTCACCGAGTCGAGGACGCACTAGTGAATCTCGTCAATGTTTTTCTGTGGCAAATTCCTGGCGCTACTTCTGCGGTGATGTCCCTTACCTTACCTTGTCTCTTGTCTCTTGTCTCCATCTCCTGTAGGCAGGTTCGGCTGTATATCTCCGTCCCCTCTGGACGGGCCTGGGCGTCCGTCTCTTTAAACTCTTAAACCGCCCCGGCCGCTCAGTTGGTTAGAGCGCTGGCCTGCACTGGTCTCCCCCAACACAGGGTTCAGTCGCTCGCACGCTCGCATTTAGCCCCGCGGTTCTGGCAGCTGGCCCGATAAGGTCGGGGACGAGCTGACCGGGTGCCGGTGCATTGGCGGCACGTTAAACTTTCGGTCTAAATTCTGCCGTTGAACTGGAGTTCATGGATCGGGTGGTGGGGCCAGGGTTCACGTCTGCTTAGCAAACCAACCCCCACAACAACTCAGATTATTTTTATTTAACAAACAAAAAACTTGAACCTTCTAAATCGCCTTTGAACGGGTGACGTCTCCAATTTACCCATCTGCTTTACCGAGCCACAGGTACAAGTGTTGACCTGAAAACCACCCGAAGGCCGCTAAGTTCCGCTCGTGCCTAATTTCAGCAAAATCCTCTCTCCCCCAAACCTGGCCGACTCATCTCAGATTAACAATCTGCAGCAACAAATTTAAATAATCTCCGACATTGGGACTGGCCTTGCTGATATCGCCTATCCATGGGATTCAACCTTGACAATTGGAAAGTAGTACTGAACGAGCAAAGGATCTGCTAATGCCAAACCATTGTGTTCCATCATGCTATGGGCATGCGACTCACATATTCCATAGCAATTTTCATTCATTCGTCCTCAAGATCCATTCAGAAGCGATCTGATGTGATGACTGATCTAATCTGATCTGATGATCCGATTTGATGGATGCTCTGAACTGATTTTCTAAATTATACGGGGCACATGTCCCCTGCAGCGAACCCACCACCCTCACCGGAAAATGCACCTACATTCTCCGCAGACTGCGGAACCAGAACAAAGGCCGGCAACCGTGCTGAATTTTCGCACGCCGAATACAAAATTATGGGTCTGCGACCTCGAGAGCAACACCTGCCGTGTGAACTCTCGGTAGGCGAGTTGTGGGTTGGTGGCCGCTCAACTAGAGCAATTAATGAAGATGTTTATTTTGGGTCGGGCACGACTGCAAACGCACACATATGCAGCAGCATTCGCATACAATAACTAACGTCTCATAAGGGAGCGCTTGGATAATCTAATATCTCCGTCGGCATTCGACAATGTGCGTGGTGGGATGCTCTGCGATATTAGTAAACACTAATATCGCCGAGCATCCCACCACGATATTAGTAAACACCGATGATCCGCGATATTAGTAAACACTAATATCGCCGAGCATCAAATACTATTATTCATGCTAGGACCCGCCGTGCGTGCGTTGGTTTCAGCGTTTAACACGATTCTCATCGGTTGTTTTTCTCCGAGGGCCGTGGTAGCGCAGTCGGTAGAGCGCAGTCGGTAGAGCGCCGGACTCTTGATCGCAAGATTGTGGGTTCGAATCTCGCAACCGGTTGCATTTTCCGAATCCACCCGCGAACAATCGGCGTGCGAGGTTGGTGACGCTGTATGACCTAGCGGTTGAATGCGTCGTTAAAGAAAAGAAGGTGCAGTTATTTCTCCGGTTGTGGACGTTTGTTCCGCCTTTGCAAGTGCATGGGTTGGATAGCATTTTCCTTGAGCTCTATACATTGGAGCATTGCAATTAATGCAGGATGGCGCGTAACTGGATAAGTCTTAATATTACGATGATAATATTTATTACAATCCTCGACATTTCGGTGTTATAACTTCTTGAAGAAAAACGAACAAGTTTTGCAGTGAAAATGGGTACAATGTACATATAAAACGAGTTTGTATAATATATATTGTGACCCTTCTGACTGCAAACTTGTTCGCTTTTTCTTGTCCTCGCAGAAGGCATGACACCGAAACGTTGGCCATTGTAATAAATATTTTCACCTTAATGTTACAAGCTAATACAGTTACAGGTCATCCGACATTAATTTCTAACTGTTTCTCTTCATCAACATCGAAACCTATTGGCGCCAGTGGGATTCGAACCCGACTTTCCGGATGTCGGGTTCGAACCCGCATTTCACCAACCGCTCCACCCCGGGCGACAAGTAATCCCATGTCGGACGCGATTACTGCCCTGATCCTCAGCTGTTGCATCGTATTTTTAATGGAGCATTGATGTCCAGGTCGGGCTCGTGCCCATTCTTGGCGCCCTGGTGAGATTAGTAGCCAGATTAGTGGCCGGGAGGTCTGACATTGCTCACACGCCATGTACTAGCAACGTGCCACTAATATATACGAAAATGTCATGCTGAAAGCTTCACCCGAATTTGACGAGATAATTAGAGCAATACTACCTAGTACCTGGCACCACGTATATCTTACCCCACATCTCCCCCTATATCCTAGCGCACTTCTTCCCCTACCCGCTATAACCTGCCCCTACTTCATCCACCTCCTCTCTCCACCCCACCCGCTCCCCACCCCAGGGCGTCGGTAGCTCAATCGTTGAGATGAGCGCCTGGCAGGCTAGAGGTACGGTGTTCGATTCCCCGCGATGCCCGCCCTTCCTGCCCAGGGTGAGAGGCAGGCGACGTCGTATGGCCTCAGCTGCTGAGCGCGTCGTAAAGCCACAACCAACAAACCAATCCCCCGTCCCCTCCCTCTCCCCAGCCCTCTGCGCTCTGGACACGCCGCCACTCGGCCGTCGCCACAAATTCCATCCGGCAGAGCGGTGCACGCGCATCCGACGTCACGAGCGCACGCCGGCGACCGTCGACAAGGTCGTCGGCCGGCGGCCGCGCACGCGATTCTCGCCGCTAGCGCCGGCCCCGCCCACGGCGGCGGTCAGCCGTGACGAGCCCATGTCACGTGGTGGGCGGCGCCCGCCGCACCGCCAACGAGCGATAATGTGCCGCGGGCCGAGCCTGGCGGCTGACGTCACTGGCCGGAGGCGGTGCTTGCCGCCGGCGGAAGACTGGTTGGTTGTTGGTTTTACCACACGTCGACCGTCGAGTCACGTGGCGTCGCCAATCTCTCACGCCGGTTGGTCGCGGGCGAAGAGTAGCGACAGGTGAGACTCGAACCCACAACCTTTCGATTGTGAGGCAGGCAACTTACCCATAGACTACTCGTCCCCTAAGAGAACGACTGCACGTGAACGACTATCACGGATGTGACGCTGCCCGCCGTGATACTGACCATGGATCTGCGCTAACTTGCGGTGGCGGTCGCGTGGGAAAATCGTTCAACGTACGACTGGGAAATTTGAACGTTGTGTCATCCGGTCAGCTGCCGGTTTCGAAAGCTTCACCGGGAGACCATAACGACGATGGGAATTTTCTAATTCAAATTCAAATCCGCATCCGCATGAACCAATCGAATCCGATCCATATCGACACAGGATTGCTATTTCTATTCGTTTTCCTACCTGCTTTACAAAAAAAGAAGATTAACAAAAAAGCTAAAATATAGATGGCTTCAGTAACAAATAACAGCCAGAACATCACATACGTGCAATGTGCTACGCAATTTAGATAGGAATGGCTGGATTACGTAGATGGGAAGATAACGTGGCACATGATCAAAGGTTGAAGTAATGTCAAGCAAAAACTATGGACATATTCCTGTCATCGGTCATCGTCAATTTCAGGCTGAAGATGGTCCACAACCGAAATATATCCACAGTTTGTGTTTGGCTTTGCTGATCTTTTGAGCATGAAGCTACATAATCTTGCGATTTATATCGTGCTGTTCATCAGTGTAGTGCTATCAGTACTCCGCATCCGTATATAATTTCGTAGTTCTCCAAACTACGAAAGTATATTGGCAATGAACGTAGCATACGAGCAACACGATTAATAGCAAGAAATATAAGAGGATAATCGTTACTATCAGCTTTGCAATAACATATGAAAGCATACGAATATTTCATGCAGAAACGGATGTTGCTGATCCTGAATAATAGAGACCACTACCTGGCAGGTATCTGAGTAGCCACCCAAACACCACAACACCCCAACCAGCACCCCAACACCCCAAACAATATCCCGCCTCCTAGCATACGGTAAATGATATGCCAACAGTGTCAGGTATGTCCGTTGTCGCCCACAATACAACGCCATTATCGTCGCGCCATTTGAGCAAACGCGCAGGTGACGTAATCGATATCAAGATGTCATAGCCTGCGCGACGACGTCACTGGTGTCAAGACGGTGTCACCAGTACGAAGACAGCGTCACCAGTACGAAGACAGCGTCACCAGTACGAAGACAGCGTCACCAGTACGAAGACAGCGTCACCAGTACGAAGACAGCGTCACCAGTACGAAGACAGCATCATCGGTGTCAAGGCGTCATCGTTGTCAAGACAACATCATCGTTGTCAAGACAACATCATCGTTGTCAAGACAACGCCATCGGCGGCAAGATGACATGGTCAGTGAGAAGACGACGTCATCGATTTAAGATGACGTCATCGGCGCGAAGACGCCTGTGCCAAGATAACGCCATCAGTACGAAGACGTCACCTGTGCTCAAGACGTCACCTGTGCGACGATGACGTCACCGGTGCTAAGATGACGTCACCGGTGCCAATATGACGTCACCGATGCGAAGACGACGCCACCGATGCCAGTACGTCCTGAGTAGCAACATCGACCGCGACGCGCCGTCGCCTCGACAGTAAACAGTGCCAAGGCGAGCGAGAACCGACGCGGTACTCGGCTGCACCGGAGGCGACAAAAAGAAACGACAAAAACCGTCCGCCGTGAACCGGTCAACGCGGCAGGACCGGCCGATCGCCGTCGAAAGTCGCCCATTCAAGCGCCGATCCTATCGGTATCGACAACGTCATGCCACGGCTGCGCGGGCAGCGTGTGCCCAGGCGAGAGTCGTTTCCCTTTCTCCGGCGCGACTGCCACAACGTTCCCGAGAGAGCGTGCGGTCTTGCGCGGTGGTCAAGATCGCAATTTTACCGCGTCGTTTAGGTTGGTTATTTGAGTTTTAGGGCACATCGGCCAGGTTTGGTCATGTGGCGCCCATAGCGCGTCGGCTGGTCAGCAAGCATTTGATTGGTTGATCGGTACGTTTGATCGGTCATCGTTGTGTTGGAAAACTTCACCACGGCGCGTGGCTGGTTGTCGGGCTGATACCTCCGTGGAGGAGATATCAATTGGGCGGGCGACAATAACGTGACGGCCAGCGCTGGGAGCCAGCAGCGATGCCCAATGTCTACGCGCATTCGTCCATGGTGGAACGTGTGCAATTACCCGCACCTGTCCAACAAAACAGGTGTCCCTCAGAGAACGGCACGTTCATCAAGAAGTTGACGTACACCGGTCGACAGTGATTCCATATATTAAACGCATAAACTTCATCAATCAATCACTGTTCAATCATTGGTTTTCATAAATTGACGCCATGGTCATTGCCACTGGCCTTGGATAGGGGGGGGGGAACGGGAGTTGGTTTGTGAAAACTATTAGGGAGGCACAATAAATGAAGAAAATGGGCGGGTCCAAATGGATTGGTGCCACACTCCATACGGTCCTATGCTAAAAGCTGAAATTATTGGAGAGGCCGACATTGAGAGGCTCTTGCCTATGCAAATATATGAAACAGCACCCCTGTTGGCAAGGTCAACTGTTTACGTGCAGCGACACAGACGTAACGCCAAAATCCACTGAGACTATTCGGGACCCACGTCTCGCACAGTGGCGACGCCCGGGCTGAATACGCCCCGAGAGAACGGCCGGGCAGCACCAGTGAACTGGCATGTACTGAGAGGGGTGGTGAGCTCGACGACTCACATAACGCTAACACCGACCGCCGTCCCGGAGACTGCAGGCCGTCTGCCCAGCACAGGTGACTACCACCACCGATAGTTGGCAGGCGGTGGACCGACAATGGCACGACGGACATGACAGCGAGTTGGCACGGATATATGTCACGGATATGTCACGGATATGTCACGGATATGTCACGGATATGGCACGGATATGTCACGGACATGACACGGATATGACACGGATATGTCACGGATATGTCACGGATATGTCACGGACATGACACTGATATGACACGGATATGCCACGGGTATGACACGGGTATGTCACGGATATGTCACGGACATGACACGGATGTGACACGGATATGTCACGGATATGTCACGGATATGTCACGGATATGACACGGATATGTCACGGATATGTCACGGATATGTCACGGATATGTCACGGACATGACACGGATATGTCACGGATATGTCACGGATATGTCACGGATATGTCACGGATATGTCACGGATATGTCACGGATATGTCACGGATATGTCACGGATATGTCACGGATATGTCACGGATATGTCACGGATATGTCACGGATATGTCACGGATATGTCACGGACATGACACGGATATGTCACGGATCTCACGGATATGTCACGGACATGGCACGAAGATGACAAGGAGATGGCACATAGATGGTACAGAGATGACACCGAAATGGCAACGAGATGGCACGGAGACAGTACGGAGATGGTAGGGAAATGTCAAAAAATGACAGGGAGATGGCACGCAGATGGGGCGGGCATGGAAATGTCACGGAGATTGCGCGGAGACGTCATGGAGATGGTAGAGCGAGGCTGGCGCAGCGACACAAAGCATCGAGGGGCGGAGCCGGCCGAGGTACAACATACCGGAGCTGGTGCCGAGGTCAGCACTGAAGAGGAACAGGTTGGGGATGAGTAGTCTAGGGGTAAGTTGCCCGTCTCACAATCGAAAGGCTGCGGGTTCGGGTCTCACCTGTCGCTGCTGTTCGCCCGCGGACAATCGGCGTGAGAGACTGGCGACGCTACATGGCTCAGCTGTCGATGTGTCGTAAAACCAACAACCAACCGAGGGGGAAGAGGTTGGGGGTGAGGAGGCAGCAGCAGTTGAGGACGAGGTTGACACGCGACACAGGAGTTACGCGGGGATCACACGTGGTGGGGCGAACTGTGAGCTGCTCACCCAGTGGACTGTGAAGAGGTCGAAAACCTCAAGTGTGTCCGTCTCCCACCGAAGCATCGCTTCGGCAACCAGCTGAGGGACGCACACCTCCAAGCAGCTGAACATGTCGCCTCCTGTCTCCTGCCTCTTGCCTCTCGCTTCTTGTCCTTCAGTGAGGTGGGTTTTGCGTCAATCGTCGATTTTCGAACGCTCACTGCTCGAATTCATCGCCTTTGAATTCACATTAAAATGATCGCGGTGGCCGCGGCAGCTGACTCGGTAGGACGTCGGACTCCCGATCAGAAGATCATGGGTTCGAATCCCGCAACCGGCGGCACTGCCGAGTTCACTCGCAAACAATCGGCGTGGGAAGCTGGAGACGCCGTACGGCGCAGCAGTTGAATGCGCCGTAAATGAACCCGAGATCCACCCAAAGTAATGATAATGTGAACGCCCGTCCACCACACGTGTGGGAAAGTGGGCGACTGTTTGGCCTCCGGCGGTGTTTCAGCCGACGAGCTGACCGTGCGGTCGGCCCGACGACCTGGAACAGTGAGAGCGACGACCTGCAGCCCGCACGGCACCCGAACTACGGAACCTCGCCGGACGTAAGTCTCGTGTTCTGAAAAATGAGTCTTTTAAACAAAGAATGCTTCACTCGGGCAGTCCTGGGCGCCCGCCTGCACAGGCATGAACATTGGCAGCAATGGGAGACCTCGGCCGGATATGGCAGCACCTGCTAGTCCAGTCACTGCACAGGGATGGACATTGGCAGCAATGGGAGACCCAGCCGGATGTGGCAGCACCTGCTAGTCCAGTCACTGCACAGGGATGGACATTGGCAGCAATGGGAGACCTCAGCCGGATATGGTAGCGTCCGCAAGTCCAGTCACTGCACAGGGATGGACATTGGCAGCAATGGGAGACCTCAGCCGGATGTGGCAGCACCTGCTAGTCCGGTCACCTTCAGATGTGTGCAGCGACTTGGCGCGGCTGGTGTGGGAACGGACTGGCAAATGGGTGCTGCCGGGACCCGCAGCAGCAGCCACCCCCTGACCACTCGACGTTCTCCAGATTGGCATTTGTCGGCTTCAGACACATTCCTTTTTGTTCAGCACAACCACCAGGGCCGCGACGATAGAAACGCTAGGTTCAGCACTGCCGAACACTCAGCATAAGAATGGGCGCTGTATGACCAATGTAGTCGATGCGCCCTAAAACTAACTAACTAGCATAAGAACAAAAATGAATAGAACTGAACGACGATAGAAGGACGACCGTTGCGTGTATCTTCAAGCTGGAAGCACACGGCTTAAATCGGTGTCCTTCAGCGAACGCTACCATCACTATTGCGAGGGGTCTAACAAACCATAATCCTATCAGAAATCTGGATCGTTCAATTAAATTATTGCAACACTCAGCTCGTTGGCAATGATGATAATTGTGAGACGACTCTGGGTGATCAGCCCAGAACAGCTGACAGCCGTGGACTGTACAATTGTCAGCCATACATATCGATCAGTCCAGACCAGCTGAGAGTTGTGAACTGTTCGATTGTCAACTATGCATATCGATGCTCACCATCATCATTCACCACTTGAAAATGACTAGCAAACACACTTCCTATATATTCATTGTTTTGAACATGTCATTATATGGGGACGAGTAGCCTTGACGGGTAAGGTGCCCGACTCCCAGCCGCAAGGCTGCGGGTTCGCGTCTCACCCGTCGCTACTTTCCGCCCGCGACCAATTGGAGGGAGAGATCGGCGACGCCAAACGACCTGTCAGTCGATCCGCCTAACTCCAACCAACCAATCCACCAACCGGCCAATCAACCGGAAAGTGTCATTATCACCGAATCGGTATCAGTATCAATGGCACATGCACAGGTATCCCATCGATAAAGCTGTGTCGAGACAATACTCAAGCTTCTGCAAACGTGCACGGTCGGGCTTGCTCTCGGCTTGGCTTTGTTTCCACTGCAAGGTGGCCGTAGTCGTTAGATACGTGACGTCTGCGGGAAACAGCTGACGAAGTTCGGCTTGTTCACCAGCGCCTGTCTGGATCACAGGGATCTATGGATCTGGATCACTGGATCTATGGGGATACGTTAGTGACGCATCCGTCAGATCCCTTGACGACACAACCGCCTCCTCGATGCTCACTTCATGCCAAGGACGTCATTTAGGGGATGAGTAGTCTCGGGCTAAGGTGCCCGTCTCACAGCCCAAAGGTCGCGGGCTCGAGTCCCATTTGTCGCGGCCTCTTCGTACGCGGCCAATCGGCGTGCGAGATTGGCAACATCACGTGATGCAGAACAGTCGGGCGCTAAATGACCAAACTTGGTCGATACGCCTTAAAGCTAAAATAGCCAACCAGCAGAACAGTCGACGCAACGTAAAACCAGCAACCAACCGACAACCAACCCATCACGCCACTTCCTACGCAAACACACTCGACTGGCCCGCGACTTCGGCGCGCGCTCCACGAAAGCGCGCGAACGGCGCGCCGCGGCGGACCGGGCCGGGCCGGGTGCGGCGGGGTCGGCGCGCCGGCCGGATGTGGGTCAGCTGCTGCGGCGCCAGCTGACCGCCGCCGACACCGGTCCGCCGACCTGCGGTCGCCGCGCCGAAACGGGGTCACCGGGGTCAGCCGCGCCGGCCGCGGCACGGCCGCCGGTCAGCGGCACGCGGGGTGGCCACGCACCCTGCAGCAGGGCCACACTGCCGGTCACCGTTAGGGGGCAGCCGAGGTCATCGGCAGGGGCGAACCAGGTCACCGACGGGAAGCAAATGAGGTCAACGGCAGGGGCAAGCGAGGCCACCGATCGCGGTAAATGAGGTCACCGAGAGGAGCAAACGATGTCACTGTCAGGGGCAAACGAGGTCACCACCAGGGGCAAACGAGGTCACCGGAGGGGGAAACGAGGTCACCGTTAGGGTACAAATTAGGTAGCTGGCGGGGGCAAGGGCAGCCGACAACAGGGGAAATGCGTCCTAAGGTACGAGAGGGAGGGGCACCGGCAGAACGCGGGAAGGCCACAGCCAAGGAACCAAGGCTGAACGCTCACGTTTTACACCGAGGTTGCCATGTTCTCTGAAATCTGTCATCAGCGACCAGACAGCTTGTGTGAAAGACCACCAGATACCGGTGAAGGCCGAGCTCCTCGGTAGCGATCACGCAGAGTCACTGTCGTCGGCGACATCGGCTGTCACCGATATCTTATCACCGTCACGATATTCACTTCGCAGATAATCGCCTCATTTTTAATGTACGTACGAGCTGGCTGGGGGCTACGACCGAACACCTTTCCCGGAGTGCGACGAGAATTAACTTCACCTTATCAATGACTACCAGCAGCAAGAGCACGGCTATGTGATCAAGCAACGCTGACCACCGCTTAACTCTCTGGCACAGACGAGACCAACCTTTAAGGGTACTTGGCGTTCATCTCACGGTCGTACAAAGGCATAGTAGCTATCAAAGTTTGCTAGCGTCGGCTCTTCAGGTTGGTCGCTACCCTGCTAGCTCTAGGGAGGATTAACGTTACGTCTTTGAAATGGCATGGAAGGCACAACTTCCATACGCTACCGGCGTTGCCATGACGACGTCGGGTGCCAACACAATTGGCTCTTGACCTACAGATGAAAACCATGAAATCGAACTGGATTTCCTGAAGTAGCAAAACACACGTTCCAGTATTTTATCATGATTCACTTTGTTCGGGCCGCCTCCAATTCATAAGCAAACTAGACAGAATTACGAATGGCACGGTAATGCTTATGAATGGATGGCATGACAAATATTATTAATGTCATAGCAATTAAAGAATCATGACCATGATTATGAATGACACGATAATGATTATGAATGACGTGATAATGATTATGAATAACCTGGCAACGATGACGAAAACGACATGGCAATGATTATGAGTGGCATGGCAATGATGATGAACCACTCACAAATAGCATATCACATACATCACCATCACCCACACCTACCTCACGGAGGAACGCAGCTACAGCAGCTGACGGCAGGACATGACGCGGCCACGTCAGCAGCTTGATCAGCCGATCCGTGCGGCTGTTCCGCGTCTACCTGAAATGGGATTCCTCGGTTGAACGGTAGACTCTGTGTCGATGCGGCGCCTCTTTGCTTAGTTGGGATGCAAGGCCTTCCGGAATACAGCTATCCAAAGCCAGTGCCGCAGGACTGGGGCAGAGGAGAGGATATAATTGTTTTTTTTTTTTTTTTTTTTTTTTTTTTTTTTTTTTGTGGTGGGGGGTGGAGGGGGGTTTTTTTTTTTTGGAGGAGTTTTTTGTGGGGTCCCCCCCCCCCCCCCCCCCCGATCCGAAGTACAACGGCAGAAGGAGAGAAAGGGTTAGTGTGCTAACCGCCCCCCACGCCCCCCCCCGGGGCCCCGGCCCCCGCCCCCGGCCTTCTTGGCCCCCCCACAACCCCCCACCGGGGGGGGGGAAAGGGGGGGGGGGGGGAGGATCGAACCCAAGGGGGTGCCGGCAGGGGGGGACCAGGGGAGGCCAGCCCTCTAACCAACTGAGTCCGGAGGGCTAAGCTGGGTTGTATCATCCCATCCCACTTCTGGCAAACTTGATATTTATCCTATATGGGCGTGGCATCAAGCCAAAAAAAAACACTTCAAAATGGCTCATGCTACCCTCTTCTCCCGGCTCTTGCATGGTGGTTTCTTCTCTTGCTACAATTATTTGCAAGCGCGTCCATAAGAAGAAAATAAACTGCATCATCTAGCTGGTTTCTTTCCATACCTAAAGTTGCTTGGTAATTAATACGGCGTCATGGCGCGTTGGGCAGTCACAAACCGGCTCGAGCACAATGGAGCCGGCCAACGTCGATAAGAAGATGATGATGATCTCGGTGAAATTTCCGAATATCGGGCAAAAACGGCGACACCGCGCCGGCGAGGACTTCCTGCGCCGACTGATAGCGCGGGGGACGAGTAGCCTAGGGGTAAGTTGCTCGTCTCACAATCGAAAGGTTGTGGGTTCGAGTCTCACCTGTCGCTACTCTCGCCGCGGCCAATGCAGTGATTGGCGACGTACATAAACACTCTTCGTCGGCCAAACGTGGCACGGAATAACCGCGACGTGACCTGCATTCAACCTTCACCGGACAATAGCCGGGCGGCAGTATTCGGCGCCGAAAAACCCCGTGCGGTCGGGAGTTCGCCCGGGCACTCCGACATCCGTGACTTATTGCCGACTTATCCTGACCGAGACCGCCGCATCGAGTGTCCAACGGGGCCCGACGGCAGCTGGCACAGCGGCAGGCACGTCGGTCCGGAAGCTAATCCCAGCCAACATGTTGACTGACTCGTGTACCAAGTGCATCCTGTACAGAAATCGTCACGACTCACGTGGATGCACTTCGTACAAATGGCGCTGTGAAGGACAACGGCGGGACTGAGCAAGAGCTGGCATCAGCGGAAGGGTGACGTGAGCAGGGGGGGGCACCGGGGGCCTTCACAACGGGGACAGCGAAGCTTCTTGTGTGTTTGTTTATTGGGTAGTTCACGACGCACTCTGTGCACATTCACGACTAATGGGGCCATCCACACTGTTTAGCCGGTGGGTCGCGGGATTTGGAAATGTCCCGAGCGGCGCTAGTGTCGAACCCGGGACCTTTGGCACCAAGAGCACAACACCTTAACCACTCGGCCATCCCCGCCCCGGACAGCGAAGCCAGGGACGTGGTAAGGATGACTGGATCCAGATCAGCTGACGGAACAGGAGCATGGACACGATTGGAGCGCACCACGAGAGATGAATAGCACGCCACGGCTGTCTGACGTCAGTCGTCATGACAACAACACCACCGTAAACACGAGCCGAGGCACCTGCGGGTGTGACGACGGCTACTCCCGCGCCAGGAAAACAACGCGTGCTAAACATTTCAATTGATGCCCGCTTGCATGCATGGGCATGTGAGCAGTTGCTGCAGACGAGTATGACACCAGTACTGCACACCTGTCACCACGTGGTTGTAGAACCAGCTGCAGGTGAACAGTTAGCACAGGAGACTACACGCCAGCACTGACCACCTGTAATCACGTGGTGATGACACCAGCTACAGGTGAGGTGCCAGCTCGTGGTGCCTCACGTTCGTGCCTCGGCACCGGCGGGGGCAGGAACGGGACCAGAGACGGCGAGAGCACTTGAGTTCTAGGGCGCTTCGACCGAAACGTGACCATTTATCACGCTGAGAGCACGGACGCAGGGACAGCAGAGATGGTGACGTCATGGACGACGGCTTCAGGGACCTCCCGGAGGGACGCCGGCCGCCGGAAATGCTGCCAGATCCAGCGGCAGCATCCGTTGTGGCGCAGGCCGCACTCAGCGTTGTTATGTCGCACGGAGGAAGCGCCGCCGCCCGCGCGCTCCGGGCTAAACCACTAAACGCCAATGGCGCAGTGTCCGTTCTTTTTGTGGATGGCCAGCCTCGGCAATTTGTCAGCGTAACCACCGGGTGCACGAGCGTGAACTGGGGCGAATGGGTCTAAACCAAGGCTGGAAATGCTGGCAAAAACTAGTTTTTTTCCCGATGACAGCGGCATTAACCGGTAAAGGCATTTACTGGCAAAAACTGCCAACTCCGCAGTAGACCACAATGGGCCAATACCTCCGCGATTCGGAGAACCTCCGAGCCCAGAATCACAAACCCGGCACGGCCTCGTACACGCGGACGAAGTGTCTCGAGAGCAAATGCTCTTGGCAGGTGCCTGGTGTCGACCAGCTTTGGCCAGCATCTTGCTGTCCCCGGCTTCAGCACTCACGGTAGCATTCGAGTCGGCCTATCCCTAGCACGTGTTGTACAACAGAGCTGGGGAGCGGCTCGTAGTAGGCAGGGAATCACACACGCTGATGCTTGGGGCGGGGTGGCCGAGTGGTTAAGGTGTCGGGCTATGGGTACCAAAGGTCCTGGGTTCGACTCTGGCGCCACTCAGGACATTTCCCAATCCCGCGGCCCAACGGCGAAACAGTGTGGGCGGCGCCATTAGCCGTGAATGTGCATAAAGTGTGTCGTGAACCAACCAATAAACAAACAAACAAACACGCTGATGCTTTGCTGTGCGACGGAGGCACCATGAGCTGGCATCTCTCCTGCAGCTGGTGTCATCGCCGCGTGATTACAGGTGGGCAGTACTGGCGTGTAGTCTCCTTCTGTGCTGACTGTTCACCTGAAGCTGGTTCTACAACCACCTGGCCACAGGTGTGCAGTACTGGTGTCATACTTGTCTACAACTCCTCACGTGGCCTTGCACGCAAGCGGGCATCAACTGAGATGTCTAGCACGCGTTGTTTTCCTGGCGCGGGAGTAGCCGTCGTCACACCCGCAGGTGCTTCGGCTCGTGTTTACGGCGGTGTTGTTGTCATGGCGACTGACGCCAGACAGCCGTGCCGTGCCGTTCATCTCTCGTGGTGCACTACAACATGCATCGAACCACCACCACCACCACCACGAAACATTCACACGCAAAGAAAATGAATGCGACATGTCTTATTTTCAACCGCTTAAAACCACCGGTTGATGATAGAACTGCTACTCCACAGAGAGCCATTGAGTAGTCATCACAGTAGATACTTGGAAGCGATGTACGTCGTCGACATTCTTTAAAAAAAAAGCTTTGCATTAGTCTAGTTCGCTTTCGAAATTTGAGCTTTACCATGTTATTGGAGATAATAGGCAACAGCCCAGGTAATCGTGCAAAAAAAATCGCACAACTTCAATGCGCTATGGATCCAGAAGAAATTCTGTCGATGTCGCCGCTCTTGGTCAAGAAAAAACTGAAGGGATGATCTAAAAGTTAGTGATAAGATCTTGGTGAATGCGACAATATTCATGGCTACTGCACTAGTCGTGTGTGACAGATGGAACACGTTTCGACCTTGTGGTATAAAACAGCTACTTCTCCGCTCATCGTCAAGCATGTTTTATACCACAAGAACATGGACTAGTCAGCATTTCTTATGAGGAATAAATGCCACATCCTTTTGGCGCAGGTGAGACTCGCAACTCACATATCTGGATCAAAAACACAACGTCTTACCCACTGCGCTACTCAGTATTTGTGGGCACCCATCTTCACGGGTACCGGATAGCGGGTACCGGGTACCGAATAACGGGCACCGGATAACAGGTACCAGGTAATGGCACCGGATAACTGGTACCAGATAACGGGTACCGGATACCGGGTACCGGATACCGGGTACCGGATACCGGATACCGGGTACCGGATACCGGATACCGGGTACCGGATACCGGGTACCGGATACCGGGTACCGGATACCGGGTACCGGATACCGGGTACCGGATACCGGATACCGGGTACCGGATACCGGGTACCGGATACCGGGTACCGGATACCGGGTACCGGATACCGGATACCGGGTACCGGATACCGGGTACCGGGTACCGGATACCGGATACCGGGTACCGGATACCGGGTACCGGGTACCGGGTACCGGATACCGGGTACCGGGTACCGGGTACCGGATACCGGGTACCGGATACCGGGTACCGGATACCGGGTACCGGATACCGGGTACCGGATACCGGGTACCGGATACCGGGTACCGGATACCGGGTACCGGGTACCGGATACCGGGTACCGGATACCGGGTACCGGATACCGGGTACCGGATACCGGGTACCGGATACCGGGTACCGGATACCGGGTACCGGATACCGGTACCGGATACCGGTACGGATACCGGTACCTACTACTATATTATATAACATACCGGACCGGTACCGATACTAGTATACGTACATACGCCGGGTGATACCGGTACCGGATACCGGATACCGGATACCGGATACCGGGTACCGGATACCGGGTACCGGATACCGGATACCGGATACCGGGTACCGGATACCGGATACCGGATACCGGGTACCGGATACCGGATACCGGATACCGGGTACCGGGTACCGGATACCAGGCGCCGGATGCCGGGTACCGGTCGCGATGGCATGCCCGACATTTCGCTCAATGACCATTAAAATCTGTCCTGATGAGCAGGCATGGGCCGATCGCATTGCTTCCCACGACGAGCCGAGGCTAACCGTTAGGTTAGCCTCGGCACATGACAATAAGAGCGTTATGAATTCCAGTTCGGTACATCGCTGGTTCACCAAACAGCCTGGTCATTTGGTCTTTCGTTCTTCTTACCATTCGTGATCATTCCTTGGCTATTCTTACAAGAACTACGGGTCAAATAGTCCATTATTGGCGCATCGTGGATCCCGCTCGCAAAGCGGACTCTCGTCCATTACATTATTACGCTGCACCCATATCGGCTACTTCGCGAGGAGGAACTGACTGACTGAGAAACCATAGCTGACGCTATGTGACGTCAGGCTGCGTTTGTCCCGTACTTAACACTCGCACGTCCGGCGGTCCGCGCCAACTTCGCATGTCCGGGGGAGCAGATGTCTGTCCCCCTAAGATCTCTAGAACTATGCTAGCTAGTGACAAACGGAAAACGGCGCTGGATAGTTGGTGACAGGCTCTATCGAAAGTGTTTCGGTCATTTTTTCGCTCAGGTCAATATTCAGGTCACTGGGCCATCATAGGTCAAATTCGACCAGATCGGGTGGGACTCTCAGATATTGACACATATTTCAGGACCTATAACAGATAGAAACAAACGGCGAACCCCATTCGACAGTCCTTGAAATGTGCTATCGACAATAGGCGGTGTGATTTAAGGTCAGGTCAACCGAAACTATGACCTCAGGTCAAGGTCATGAAATAGTCTAGGGAGGGCCATGTAATATTATCAATCGACACGTGTTGGCGATACAAGCATAATGACGGTAATTTAAGCATTCTAGCTCAATGCAGTGCGATTTAATGCGCAGAAATGTGTAGTGATCTCAGGTTACCTCAGATGACCTTTGTGAGGTCATTGAGCAAAAATGTCAGCGGTAACATTGAGCATAGCTTCCAACTACATGCCACAACCGTTGTGAGATCATTCCGACAGCAAATATGTAACCAGGAAACATTTGTATATTTTACCATAGCCTTATAATGGGGAAACCATGGCAGCGACCTGACCTAAGGTCAATGCTACGAAAAAAAGCCGATGTGCATATTATGATCACTGATGAGGTTATGACGTGTTATAAGTTTCAAATCAATCGCCCAATTATTGTGGAAATTATGCCACCTAGAACTCCGAGTGTAGTTGGGTCACTTCGCCTGACCTGGTGACCTGACCTAAGATGACCCAGGGTTAAAAATGTATGAGGATATGCGGAAAAGACCAATGAGCACCCACGTGAGGTTTGGCCTTGCTAGCTCGATTAGTATAGCGGAAAATTAGAAAAAGCCGCAGGGGGCAGAGATCTGCCCCCTGACGTGCGCGGGTTAAAGGAGAAAAAGCAGAAGATATTTTTTGTAAACTATGCTACCTTATGAAGCCGATACGTGTAATCCATCCATCTGCAACACCCAATCCAGCCAACTGCAACACCCAACTCCAACTCTAACATCCAACTCCAACATCCAACTTCAACATCCAACTCCAACATCCAACTCCAACATCCAATGTCCTGAAGACGTTAGTAACCATGCCGTCACGTCACACTGTCGCCGCGGCGTCTCTTCGCGCTGCCCATCGCCGCCGTGACGCCGACAGCGAGAACCGACGATATCCACAATAGCTACTGTACGTGGAGGGCATGCATCGTGAAATAAATAAATAAATAAATAAATAAATAAATAAATAAATAAATAAATAAATAAATAAATAAATAAATAAATAAATAAATAAATAAATAAATACATAAATAAATAAATAAATAAATAAATAAATAAATACATAAATAAATAAATAAATAAATAAATAAATAAACAAATAAATAAACAGACTGGGGAAATGTGACGACGACGCGTCACGGCCACCGGGTGGTGTTGCCGGCACCACCGTCACCAGTGGTGCCGGCTGCCCGGCGGCGCCCTGGTGCGCCCAGTCGCACGCCGTGCACCAGTGTGCAGATGCTGCACCAGAGTGCAATCGGGTGCAGCAGTGCACCGTCACGGCCGGCACGGCCGTCCGACTGGTCGGGGCCCGCCTGGCCGGGATAAGACGTCAGCTGGGCCTGTCGCAGTGTCTGTCACGTTTGTTGTTTATTGGTTGGTTCACGACACACTTTATGCACATTCACGGCTAATGGCGCCGCCCACACTGTTTCGCCGGTGGGCCGCGGGATTGGGAAATGTCCTGAGTGGCGCTAGAGTCGAACCCGGGACCTTTGGTACCCATGGCCCGACACCTTAACCACTCGGCCATCCCCGCCCCTGACTGTCACGTGAGCGGTAGCTCCCGCCACCCGTGGTTGAACCCGGACCGTTCCCCGATTAAGCGGAAATATACTTTCAACGTGTCTAGTGAGCTAAGTGTACTTCACTGTACAAACAATATTATTGTTAAATTTACTTCACCGCATCAATAGTGAAGAATAGTAGACTATTCAAGTTGAGGGTGCCTTCGAAAGCTACCACTTTAAATTAAATCGCTGGCTGAATTAATAAGCTTTCGAACTTGGAAGCATCTCGAAACTAAGGAGCAAAATATTCCCAACTGTCTAGTAAGTTACGTGTATTTAATTTGAAAAACGAAATTATTATTTAATTAACTTCCACGAATCAATCGTGAAAAATAGACTATTGAAGTCAGTACCGTGACAGAGTGGCATTTCCAAAGTGAAGAACCCCTGCTACTTCAACTCCACCCGTTATCTTTCAAGAACAGGATCCGTCATTTTTGTCGTAAACCTCAACACATTAATATGACGTTTCATTGCCCCCGCTTTCGATGGAGTACGGTTAGACATTCTGCCACCAAGTTATTTTACCTCGACCCCGAGTGCCTCTTAACCCCTCCCCACCCCTCTCCAGGCAAAACAAGCTCTGCGGCACACTTCCACTTCTCCATCCGGCGTGTCCATCTCTGCCATCTCGCATGAGGGCGACGCTCAAGTCGCGGAAGCTGGGTCTTCAACGGGGCGTGGCCACCACAGCCGAAAAAAGTCGCAGCCGGGAAAGTCGTCGCCAGGAAAAAGTCGCCTCCGCACGGTGTCTTTTTAGCTAAAAACCTCGTGCCGACCGCAGCCTACTTGACCGCACATGCCGCTTTTGCACGTCGGCGATCAATTTAATCACGCGCCGTAATAGCACTCGCCACCAACTGAAGCCGCGGTTTTCTTAATGTGTCAAGTGGTCAGCACTCGGCGGAGAATTACTGCCCACAACTACCGTGGCAGCCGGACCAGGACGGTGGTTGTCCGAACAATGGACAAATTAGGGGTTTCTTGGCCTCCCATTATTAGCTTGCTCTTCACGCATGGCGATTCCCGTACGTGGTGATTAATTCAGTGAATGAGATGGGAAAGCATAATGAGAAGGGTGGAATGTTGGTCGGGTGGAGCCTGGAGAAAATGAGTTATTGGTGTTCTCATCCACCACTTTTGTCTCCGAATATGTCTACTCTCTCGTCTCCGTCTCCGTCTCCATTTCCATTCTCATTTACGTCTCCGTCTCCGTCTCCGTGTTCTTCAGTGGAAATATTGGAAAACGGCGAGTGTTTGTACCAAAAAGTAGCACAATGGACTAATCAACAAATATGAACAAAATAAAGTCACGCAAAGCACACATCTTACGCCCAAATGTAACGCACTTGACTAAGAAAATCCAAAAGCCGGTATCTATGCAAGCACTGTCATTACTTTGACAGCGATACCGCAAATGGTTTCCTGACAAATAAGATTCCCTTCTAGCACCAGTCACCCGGCGTCCATCGGCTGTCTGTCCCCCCCCCATCCCTCATCCCGGCGTTTCCGTTGTCTGTTACGAAGCATCTTCCATCGTCTCACCTCTTCTCCAGCCCACTGTAGCCCACCGGCTTCACGTCCGTCCATTTTGTCAGCACAGAATAAACAACAGTCATCTCGCAGACCAGCTTATCACTAAAACGCCAGCCAACCACGTGACAGATCGCCGGCAAAAGTGGCGTTGTAAGGTACGAAGTTGGCGGACTGCCAACGGAGAAAGCTGGTGTTGTGAGAGCGGAACGACACACCTTTTGGAGTCGCTGCATAGAACGGTGTGCAATCGCTATAAACGCAGTCTAACCTTGCCCCCACCCAACTCCACTGCCACCCACACCCCCACCCCACCTTACAAATGGAGGAATGGAACAATGTTGTCCACTACACAGCAAGTGATGATTGGGACCTGGACGATCCACGCGAAACAAATGTTACTTTTCAACTCGGTGTGGAGATACTTCCCGCCCGACCCTTCAATTCGGGAGCTCGTCCGCGTGCACTGGTCAATCCATCTCCCTAGTGCGACTAATGCATCCGTGCTAGATAGCCAATAAGCTGTAGCGAGCATCTAGTCAGCCAGTTTGGAAGGGCAAAAGCCATTTAGAGAAGTCACTGTTTTGGTTTTTGGTTCCAGTCTCCGTCTCTCCGTCTCTGCTTACGACCTATTTCATTCTTTTCGGGGGTGAATGCGTTATGATTGCCGAAGTAAACATTTATATGTAGCAGCTGTTCCTGTAAGAGTGTGGCAGATAAATATATCGAAATCTCAGGCAGGAATAGTTTTAAACACAAAAAGTAAAAAAATAACAACAGCAAAAAGCACAAAGGACCAGGCTGCATCAGCGAGGGCAGCTGGCCGGCTTGCTACACCATGGACGCCAAGGGCACCCTAATGTCACGTGCCACCTGGACGCATTGGGGACGCCGGGACACCCTAATGTCACGAGCCAACTGGACGCATTGGGGACGCCGAGGGCGCGCTGTCACGTGCCACTGACCACATCACACACCGGCACACTCCCAGCCGCTCCAGCACGGCGATCCAGCGTGATGGTCAGTGGGGCCGTGGTCAGTGGGGCCGTGGTCAGTGTGGCCGTGGTCAGTGGGGCCGTGGTCAGTGAGGCCGTGGTCAGTGAGGCCGTGGTCAGTGAGTCCGTGGTCAGTATGGCCGTGGTCAGTATGGCCGTGGTCAGTGAGGCCGTGGTCAGTGAGGCCGTGGTCAGTGAGGCCGTGGTCAGTGAGGCCGTGGTCAGTATGGCCGTGGTCAGTGGGGCCGTGGTCAGTGAGGCCGTGGTCAGTGAGGCCGTGGTCAGTGGGGCCGTGGTCAGTGAGGCCGTGGTCAGTGAGGCCGTGGTCGGTGAGGCCGTGGTCAGTGAGGCCGTGGTCGGTGTAGCCGTGGTCAGTGAGGCCGTGGTCAGTGGGGCCGTGGTCAGTGAGGCCGTGGTCAGTGAGGCCGTGGTCAGTGGGGCCGTGGTCAGTATGGCTGTGGTCAGTCTGGCCGTGGTCAGTATAGCTGTGGTCAGTGGGGCCGTGGTCAGTGGGCAGTAAGGCGCCGGTCGGCCCGGCTCTGGGTCAGCCGAGCCATACCGGGCCACTGCCGATGGGGCGCGGCGCGGGGCGGGGTGAATCGCCGCCGCCGCCGCCGCCGCCGCCGCTGACCCGGGCTAACGGTTCCATCTCGGCTGGCGCGGCTGCGACGCCGGGGTCGGCGCCGACTGACGATGGGCGCCGCCACCAGCCGACTGGGGATCATGGCTGATAGCTGGGATCACGAGCCGCCGCCAGCCGCCTGGGGATCACGGCTGGTAGCTGGGACCACGAGCCGCCGCCAGCCGCCTGGGGATCACGGCTGACTAGAGCTCACTGCCAGCACAGGGGATCACGGTGATAACTGGGACCACGAGCCGCCGCCAGCCGCCTGGGGATCACGGCTGGTAGCTGGGATCACGAGCCGCCGCCAGCCGCCTGGGGATCACGGCTGACTAGAGCTCACTGCCAGCACAGGGGATCACGGCTGATAACTTGGATCACAAGCCACCACCGGGGGAACTGGGGATCACGGCTGGCAACTTGAGATTACTGCTAGCGCAGGGGATCACGGCCGACACCTGTTGATCATGGCTGATAACTTAGGATCACACGGGCACCAAAAGTTCCGGATTCGACACTAGCGCCGCTCGGGACATTTCCCAATCCCGCGGCCCACCGGCGAAACAGTGTGGGCGGCGCCATTAGCCGCGAATGTGCATAAAGTGCGTCGTGAACCACCCAATGAACAAACAAACTTAGGATCACGATTCACACCTGAGGATCGCGGATGACACCTAAGGATCACGGCTGGGACCCGAGATCGCGGCTGGCACCTGGGCATCGTAGCTGGCAGCCAGGGACGGAATCGAGGATCGCAGCAGATAGCTAGAGATTACTGCTGCCGGGCCGGCACTCAGCGATAAATTATCGGTGAAATAGGTCGGAAGGTACCGCTTTCTGAACAAGTATTTAATGGACATCCTTCCCCAAGAAGTATCGACATCGCGCTTCTGCACGTGTTTATCAAGTATCCATGCTTAGTTTGTAAACAAAGTGTGCAAAAGCATCATGCTAATACTCCCCCAATACAGATTGTGAGGCACAATCATTTCCTAACAACTCAGGGTGCAAACAATTGCGTAACTGATATACAGATGTACAGATATAACAAACCTGTGATGTGATAAACCTATGAATGAACCCACAACAGACCCATGATATCTGTAGCGCAACATCATTTGTTCATGGTATTTGCCATCATTATCATTAATATATGAATTCTTATAATAGATGTATCCCACCTAAAGAAGAATATACACATACGAGTACACTAACGGCTCCAAATTTTGCTGAAACGACTTATACGATGTTTTAAACGACATACTTCCGTGGTAAATTTACACATCTTACTGTACTTAACTCGACATCTCACATCTGACCACAAAAAACAACATTTTACACTGTCAGCACGTGGTCGTGCGCGATCACGTGATCACTCCAGGTCTGGAGCGAGCAGTATCACGTGATCACTCCAGGTCTGGAATGACCGGGTTCACGTGACCACTCCAGGTCTTGTTTGTATGTTTATTGGGTGGTTCACGACGCACTTTATGCACATTCACGGCTAATGGCGCCGCCCACACTGTTTCGCCGGCGGGCCGCGGGATTGGGAAATGTCCTGAGCAACGCTAGTGTCGAACCCACTCCAGGTCTGGAGTGAGCGGGTTCACGTGACCACTCCAGGCCTGGCTGCGCCCCACGAGCCGCCATCGCGTGCGGGAAATTCACGGTCTCTTCAGTGCGGCTTCACATGGTTATGCTTCCGTTGGCCACGAATACTGAATGAGGCGAATGCCGGGCAAATGAGGCGGAGTTGTTGAACCGTAAGCGCCAGATTCCGCGCCGGGCCACCGCCATGTTTAAATTCTGCTGGACCGACAGACCGCCACCCTCTCCAGGGTCTGCTGGACCGATAGAACACCACCCTATCCAGGGTCTGCTGGACCGATAGAACACCACCCTGCTGTCCTGCTGGACCGACAGACCGCCACCCTGTTCAGGGCCTGCTGTGCCAACGGACGATGCTGGAGCTGAACAGCGGATGATGAAGAGAAAAGGGAGAGATTTCGCCTCAGGGAGAGGGAAGCTACTTTTGTTTTGCCCCTCGGATTGTCGCACTGCTTCGCGCCATTCGCAATACCCCACACATCCGTAATTTATCTGATTCCGGCATTGCTTGTTTGTTTGTTTATTGGTTGGTTCACGACACACTTTATGCACATTCACGGCTAATGGCGCCGCCCACACTGTTTCGCCGGTGGGCCGCGGGATTGGGAAATGTCCTGAGTGGCGCTAGAGTCGAACCCGGGACCTTTGGTACCCACAGCCCGACACCTTAACCACTCGGCCATCCCCGCCCCGATTCCGTTATCGCTATGCACGTGCTGTCGGTACTACATTCTCCGGCCCATGAGTTGTTCGCGGGGCGATGCGCGCGCGGCGGGGAAACTCCGCGAAAGGCACTCCCGCAGACCCTGCACGATCTCCTGCGCGGCCAGCAGCGTGCCGCAGATCAGGTCCTGCTCCCGACCTGAACAAGCAACCAGTGGCAATGATGTCAGGTTCAGTTGTGCTAGCAGCCGACAGAAAAGAGTTGGCTCTGTCGTCCTTCATAGAAGCGATCCTGCATGCCGTATCACCAGGTGCGCAGGCAAGGGAGGGCCAGGGTCCACTCCACAATAGCAATCAAAGCCACTTCAGACGAAACGAGATAATTTGTGAGTGTTTCGCTACGCAAAATCCTGAACTACACACTGAAAGCTTTCTACCATTTTTTAAAAGCATTATTCTTGTTTGCCCCCCCCCCCCTTAGGAGTATCCTGGCTGCGCCACTTTATAGCAGACAGCATATATATTACGCAGCATAGGCACGTATACTTCGTGCCAAGGCGAATGTGACGTCACTTCTGTCCGGCCGTCCACCGGTCCGGACAGTTTTCTCCCAGTGTCCAGTTGTCCGACCATAAGCGCGACCCGTACCCCCATGTACGGCGCTCGGGTCCCCACTTTAGCCGCCGAGCTTTGCTTCCTGCCGGCAGTGGATACAAGCGCCCGGACGTACCGCGCACCAGACACTGCACTTGTATGTCCCCCGGTCCCGCACCGAGATGGGGAAGAGACGTTTTGGCTGTAGAGCACCATTCGTTGTTTGTTTGTTTATTGGCTGGTTCACGACACACTTTATGCACATTCACGGCTAATGGCGCCGCCCACACTGTTTCGCCGGTGGGCCGCGGGATTTGGAAATGTCCTGAGTGGCGCTAGAGTCGAACCCGGGACCTTAGAGCACCATTCGTGTTCAACTCGTTGCCACCCGAGCTGATGCGGCTTCCCGTGCCGATCTTCGGTCGCCACCTACGGCGGCACTTGTCCAACGTGCCGCCTGCGCCGGACTGATTTGCTGCTCGCCCCGATGTATTTTTTTATTATTTTTATTATGACATGTATGACCACCGGTTTAGCTGTTTTGTGATTTTGACCTTTCCTTCTCTGCTGTTGTATTTAATTGACGCGAGGTTAGAATAGCCAGAAGTCCATTGTGGATTCCCTCAAAATAAAATTTGTCTGTCTGTGCAGGACCGACCGGACACGCACGGTGTGTTTTTGATGAAACCATACACGTGCTAAAGCAGAATCGCAGCCTAAGGATCCGGAGGCCCCGCCCCCATAGTAACCGAAATACACTAGAACAAACGAGAAATGTTAAGATTTTCACCACGTCAAGACTATTTTCAGAGCACTTCCAGCGCCGAAAGCTTACTCTGTTTCGTCACGGTTTTTGCTTAGGACCTCCTTAGGACCTCCTAAGGGCACCTCCTTAGGAATGTTTGGCTGCGCCACTGTACTCCAGCAATAACGCACATTTCAGCGCAGTCCTCACGTGTCCACGCGAAGCTCACCTGAAACGCGTCCGGGTCGAGGCCGTCCTGCGGCACACCCGCGCACCACCACCGCGCGGTCGACGATCTCGCCGCACTCGCCGTCTCCGCGGCGCACCGATCACACCCGAACTGGAGAGCTCGCGTCGCCTCGCAGCGTCGCACCAGTCACCCCAGCCAAGCACGCCACCACCGCAGAAGCCGCCGCATCACTCGCGGCCCGCGTCTGCCTGCCGGGCGCCCCGGAGTGGGCGGCCGCCGCTACCGGTGGCCGCGGAGGCGGCAGCCAATGGGCGCCGGCGCCGCGCCGTCCGCCGACTTCCACCGGGAATGAGAGGAGCGGGCGGGGAATAGCCGGGAGGTGTCGGCGTGATGGTTGTGTAGCGTGGCGCGCCCGGGAGAGGCGGGGTGACACGGGAAAATTGTGGTGCTCGCTGGGGCGGACTGCGGGACGCCCAAAGCAGCCAGGAGTGGTGACTGGCCACAGTTGGTGCCGCGGTTGTTCTTCACAGAAGTCGGCGCTCAAAAGAAGTGGCGTACCGAAAACGGAGGGGGATTACTCTCCCCTCTGAGAGGTGGTGAAAGAATTGTGCCGGCCCTCCGAAAATTGCGCCTGGGCCCAAATAATAGCACGAGGTCGCGGAAAAATATACCGGGAGCCCAAGTGGAGACAACAAAAAGTCGATCCAGGCCGAAAGATAGCATTATGGGTCCTCGATTTCGCCTGGGCCTAAATGTCCTTTGCTGGACCACAATGAAATAGGCAAACCCCAAAAGCGCAATCGATTGCATATCACATTAATAGGTGCAATCGGGCGCTGCATGACCAACGCAGTCGATGCGCCCCTAAAACCCAATAACCAACCAATAGGTACAATCCGTGTATCATCAGTTCCGATGGTGCTTTCCATTGGAAGCTAATTAGCATTGCATCATGCGCAGGATCTGTACACCTTCCCCAGCGATGCACGGAGTGCGGCGACCCTCACGGTGTTTCCAAACCGGTAGTGTTGGCAACGTCAAGCAAGATCGGCCACATTCAAGTGGCTTTGCACATGGTGAAGTCGTGCATGACGAGGTCATTGCACGGCGTCGCACGTGCAAAGTTCCACGTGACAAGCTCATGCAATTGCGAAGCAGTTTTGCACTTAGCGGCATTAGTTGATCTTCTGGGATATTGTAAGGCTTGTTTTTCATGACAAATGATGATTAGTTAGGCATCATCGTTCCTCGTGTAAAGTGGGTAAGAGCTTGAAATGTTCAGCATGGTATTCCTGAGTTCATTTGGATATTAGTGGTATATAAGTTGTTGCATGTCATTGCAATAGATATCATTGCATTGCATCATTGCAATATATAAATGTATTCAAAATTTAACTCCAGTTTTCAGTGCCAAAAGTAGCTCCAGTACCTCACAAGCCGGAAAAGGCTATCTGAAATTACAATGGGTCAACGACTTCAAATTATCTTTGAACCATCGATTATTTTTGCTTTCACGTTTACGTCGAATCGGGGGTATTTGGGGAGAACCAAGTGAAATCCGCTGTGCGTAATATCCGATTTCGGCGAACAACGGCGTCGATGTCTATAGCATCCGGGTCGAAGAAAAGTGGGAGTAGATGGGCTGACCGCACTTTTGGAGCAAAAGGTGCTGCAATTGGGATGTGGCTCCCTTTTAGGGCGCTAAAGTACACCTTATATATTTGTTCGGCAGGACGTGCCATCTGTGTAGAAGGCATAACTTCGGACACTCCAGTGCCCCCCCTCCGCCAACCCTCCACCCACCCCCACCACCACCACCACACCCACACACCTCTCGATGTTTTTGTAGTCGTTGGTGCCCTCTCGACCTTAACGAACCCCTAGATCCATGCGTATGACATAATACGTCAGTGACCTAATATGATACCAAAAATGTGTGCACCACGAGACTGGCAACGAGACTGGCAGCTACGCCAAGCGGCGATACTTACGCGGACCGTTTTCCGCGGTCACGAGCAAATATCGGGGATACATCAACCCCGCAACGGGCTATAGGTTCATACATACACCCACAACGTGGCGTATCGTCAAACAGGAGATTCATAGGAGCGTACGTACACCCACAACGTCGCATCCAGTCGCAAACCGGGCATTCATGCAACACCATAGGCGCACCGGAGGGGGCAAGCCCCCCCCCCCATGAGACCAAAGTGCCCTTTTGACCGAAAAGTGCCCTCTTGGCCGGAATGTCCCAAATTCAGCCCAAAAATCACCTGCCTGATGTGCCCCGCCTGTGCCAAAGGTGCCCTTTGGGCCCAAAACTCCTTTTGACGAAATTTGTGTTTTCACGCCCCTCTCCCCACGGTCAACAAAGTGCCATCTTCGCCGGAATGTCCCAAATTTAGTCAAAAAATGACCTGCCTTATGTGCCCCGCCTGTGCCAAAACTGCCCTTTTGGCCAAACATTTTTTCCCGCACATCCCTCCCCCGGTCAGCAAACCTTCCAGTGTGCCCCGGACCGCAAAGTGCCCTTTTGGAGCCGGTCAGGTGCCCTTTTGGAGCCGGCCAAGTGCCCTTTTCGGTCCGCCCCCCCCCTCCCCCCATGGAAAAATCCTGGGTGCGCGCCTGTGCAACACAACTGGTTTGTTGGTTGGCTGTTGGAGCTCGAGGGCGCATCAGCCAGGTTTGGTCGTTTAGCGCCCGAGGCTAGACTGGTCCTGGTGTCGCGGTCTCCGTCCCGGCAGTCTGGGAGCGTGGCGCCACCTATTCAGTCAGTCGCGAACAATCGTTGGAGGAGGAATTGAAGATGGCAGCACAGTAGTGCAGCTCCTCTGGTGGCTTGGCCAAGCACGGGTGGAGCGCCCTCTTCTGACTCTGGGTGGTGGTGGTGGTTATTCTCTTCTTACGACACGTCGACCGTTGAGTCATGTAGCGTCGCCAATCGCTCACGCCGATTGGTCGCGGGCGAAGAGTAGCGGCAGTTTGGAATGGAACCCCCAATCTTTCGATCGTGAGACTTTCAACTTACCCCTGGACTAGTCTCCTCGGGCTTTTTTTGGTGGGGGCGAGATTCACGATGCATTCCGGGCCACGTACACTTGCACACCAGGCATTGCTTTAAGATTTATTCGAGTGGAAAGGCCCGGACTGTCCTGCCCTGAAACTCACTCGGAGTATTCAATGCCACGATGACCAATCCGAGGCGGGTTCAGGAATGTTCATGGGGAGGGGTGACTTGTCTGAAGGGGTGCCATTTCTCTCGAGATGCATCCACCCGCAACCACCCGTGGCTATTCGTGACCACAGCGATGCGTCACATATTTTTTTCCTCTAGCATGCTGTGATCAAGACATTTGTATTGTCGTTTGAATACAAAATCCTAGTGCTGAAAGTGTTACCACACCAGAAGTTTGACACAACATGTAGCCCTCAAGCTGGGACTGTCTCAAAATTCTCACTGTGGTGCGAATAAACACGTCCAGAGCAATAAACAAGCACACACTCTGCGACAACAAAACAAGCCGCACAACCTCATCGCTCAGGAATAAGGGGGCGACGTAGCAGGGGCCCCTATGGCTCTAAAGGAGACCTTCTCGAGTTCCAAGAGGGCCTCCTCGTTCGATTTGATAGTCTCTTGTCCCGTTTGGAGGGCTCTTACGCGGTTTTATCCTGCGTCGTGGTTTCTTCTTCCGTTTCGAGGTCCTTCTATCGCGTTCTAGAGCATTATTTTTAGTTTTAGCTTTGTTTTTGCAAGAGCAACGTGCACAAAATAACTGTACGGATGCCATGGAATCCTTCCTGTCACATGACCTTCTCAATGTTCAAGGGCATGCTCGACAAAAAGTGGGTGGACAAAGGACTTGCCTTCCCCAGTCTGAAAAGTTCGAGGATGCCCGTATCACGACTCTGCCCATGTACTGCATAGTAGTTTAGGGGCGCATCTACTGCACGAGTCATAAGTCATTTATGTTACGTTTCCTACAACAAATATGAACTAGTGGCATAAACCGAATATATCGCTCTTCAGTCGCGGATCCAGGAAGTTGATAAAAAGCGCACTCAGATTCTGAAGAACAAAACGAATCAGACAGGTTTTGGCGCATCCTTCCTGACACACGTGACAAGGCAAGCGCAGCAAAACCGCCCAGCTGAACGAACGAGACTGTTCAGCGCCCAGCTGGACGAGTTCACTCGGGCCGAGCAGGGGCGGCCTGGTGTCCCGCCCGACGAGTTCACTCGGGCCGAGCAGGGGCGGCCTGGTGTCCCGCCCGACGAGTTCACTCGGGCCGAGCAGGGGCGGCCGGTGTCCCGCCCGTCGAGTTCACTCGGGCTGAGCAGGGGCGGCCTGGAGTCCCGCACGACGAGTTCACTCGGGCCGAGCAGGGGCGGCCTGGTGTCCCGCCCGACGAGTTCACTCGGGCCGAGCAGGGGCGGCCTGGTGTCCCGCCCGACGAGTTCACTCTGGCCGAGCAGGGGCGGCCGCTCCGCGCCGGTGGGCGACGCCGCGCTTGATCCAGTCGATGTACTCGTGCACGTCGGTGTAGACGCCCGGCGAGCGCGGCCGCCCACAGCCGTACCCGTACGACACGAGGCCGGCCAGGCTGTACCGGCCGCCGGCGGCCACCACCAGCGGGCCGCCACTGTCGCCCTGCGGTCACGGCACGGCACGGCACGTCACGTCATAGCACAGTACAGCACGTCACAAGTCACAGTATAGTATAGTACGTCACAAGTCACAGTATAGTACAGCACGTCACAAGTCACAGTATAGTACAGTACGTCACAAGTCACAGTATAGTACAGTACGTCACGTCACAACATGTCACGTCACGTCACGGCACGGTACGGCACGGTACGGCACGTCACGTCACGTCACAACACAGTACAGCACATCATGACACTTCCCAACGCAGTACAGCGCGTAACAACTTACAGCATGGTATAGCACGTCACGTCACAGTACGTCACAGCACAGCATGTCATAGCACGTCAAAGCACAGCACATCGTGTCACAGAACAGTACGGGATCTCGCAGCACGTCGCAGCATGTCAAAGCACAGTACGGCACGTCAAATTACAGTTCAGCCTGTTGTTATTGGGGTTTTGGGGCGCATCAACTGCAAAGGTTATACAGCGCCTAACAGTTCAGCCTGTGTGTGTTAGAAAGACACCAAGCGCATCGAATTCCGAGGCTGTTTCGAGGTCTCACCAGACAGGAGTCGCGGCCGCCCTCCTCGTAGCCGGCGCACAGCTGTTTGTCGGTGGGCGGCGTCTGGGGGCCGGCTCCGCCTCCCCCGTCGTCGGCGCCGGCCGCCTCCTGGAGCCACCGACTGCAGCGCCATCTACTTATTATTGGTACCTCGGCTAGCCGCAGCACCTTCGCGAACGCTGGCGAAGGCCGATCGGTGTCAGCGGGTCGTAAGATCGCCTGTCGCCCAATCGGAAGGTGCGGGTTCGAGTCCCGCCTGTTGCTACTCAGTCCCACCTGTCGCTACTCAGTCCCACCTGTCGCTACTCAGTCCCACCTGTCGCTACTCAGTCCCACCTGTCGCTGCTCAGTCCCATCTCTCGCTACTCAGTCCCACCTGTCGTTACTCAGTCCCACGTGTCGCTACTCAGTCCCACCTGTCGCTACTCAGTCCCACCTGTCGCTACTCAGTCCCACCTGTCGCTACTCAGTCCCACCTGTCGCTACCAGTCCCACCTGTCGCTACCAGTCCCACCTGTCGCTACCAGCCCACCTGTCGCTACTCAGTCCCACCTGTCGCTCAGTCCCACCTGTCGCTACCAGTCCCACCTGTCGCTACTCAGTCCCACCTGTCGCTACTCAGTCCCAGCCACCTGTCGCTACTCAGTCCCACCTGTCGCTACTCAGTCCCACCTGTCGCTACTCAGTCCCACCTGTCGCTACTCAGTCCCACCTGTCGCTACTCAGTCCCACCTGTCGCTACTCAGTCCCACCTGTCGCTACTCAGTCCCACCTGTCGCTACTCAGTCCCACCTGTCGCTACTCAGTCCCACCTGTCGCTACTCAGTCCCACCTGTCGCTACTCAGTCCCACCTGTCGCTACTCAGTCCCACCTGTCGCTACTCAGTCCCACCTGTCGCTACTCAGTCCCACCTGTCGCTACTCAGTCCCACCTGTCGCTACTCAGTCCCATCTCTCGCTACTCAGTCCCACCTGTCGCTACTCAGTCCCACCTATCGCTACTCAGTCCCACCTGTCGATACTCAGTCCCATCTGTCGCTACTCAGTCCCACCTGTCGTTACTCAGTCCCACCTGTCGATACTCAGTCCCACCTGTCGATACTCAGTCCCACCTGTCGATACTCAGTCCCACCTGTCGATACTCTACGTCCGGACTAATTTGTGGGGGGGGGGAGATCAAGATCGACACCGCCGTATGACCCAAAGTAGTGGACAGTAGTTGATGCGACGCAAGGCCAATAGCCGGTCCATACTACCGCCAGTTGAAATTTCAGTGCTATTCACTGAAACTTCTAACCAACTGAGCTACCGCCGCCCCGGTAGCTCAGTTGATTAGAGCACTGGCCTGCACTGGTCTCCCCTGTACTGGCAACACGGGGTTCGAGTTGCTTCGCGCGCTCGCATTTAGCCCCCGGCCGGGAGTGTCGGCTGGCAGCTGGCCTGATGAGGCCGGGGACGAGCTACCGGGCGGCCGTGTCGGTGCATTGGCGGCACGCTACACTTTTGGTCTAAATTCTGCCGTTGAACTGGAGTTCATTGATCGGGTGGTGGGGCCAGGGTTCACGCAACAAGCTCTGCTTAGCAATAGAACCCTGGTTCCTCAAGCCACCCCAGCAACAGTTCGGATTAAATTTTATTTTAAAAATGCACAACACATCTAATGTACTATTCAGCATGTATTCAATACACAGTCAATGCCATGGGGAGACACCAATCGTCAGTCGATAACACGCTAACACGCACATGTCGGTGCTGTGAAAACGTCAAATTCTAGCTAGCTCTGGTTACTGAAGGGTTATCTGGGTACTAGCTACTGGACAAACTACCGAGTTATTTTTTGCTGTGCCGCACTGAAACGCTGCTGGAGACAAAGACGTTGCACCAAGGCCTGAGGATCACAGCGTATCAAGCAAAACGTAGCTCTGCCCAGACAAATTGCTGGTTGAGTTGTGGGTAGCACACAATTCTATCCAGGCTGCCCCACTGCGAAACTTAACTTCACTTATCAATGACCAGACATTGCAACACTGTTGGTAGACATTGGTTGGTTATTTGGGCTTAGGGGCGCATCGACTGCTTCGGTCAATCAGCGCCCATTGTTGGTAGACATTATTGGGACACTATGTGAGGACACTATGTAGCCACGTATTTGCCTAGGGCACCGTGAATCGGGTTCGGACCCCCTGATAGGTGTGGCCGTCAAGCTGTCCGACTTTTTCAATTTAGTGCAATTACTATTTCTTATATTGAACGACAGCAAATATTCCATACCTTTTTAATTACTTGGAACTGGCAACCAATGCATCTGTTTTTCACCTTCGTACATTGGTCGATTGGACGCATTCCTATCGATCACCATCTACCTGTCCACCTCAGTACACCTATAGAGCTGTAGACCTGCAGATGTTGTGAGCCGTAGAGGGATGATCGGTGAGAGTTGTGAGCAATCGTGGTGGGACTAATGACTGTCATATTGATAAGTTATATATATATATGTCATATTGATAAGTTATATTGATAAGTTATATATAGATAAGTTAAATTGATAAGTTATATACGCTGGGTGCAATATGTGTAACAGGCAAGACATTGCATGATTTATACTGTGGAAATATTGATCAGTGACGATGTCGAGTGATGATTTCAAGACGATAAAACTCGCAGTCCGTGGAGGTCGTGAAACGTGACTCAGCTTTTGACAGCACTCCAGCGTGCCGTCTCGCTCCGCTTCCAATCGGCTGGAGCGCACCCGCAAAACCGGCGCGCGCGGTGCGCGACTTTCCCCGGACTGGAGGAGCCCACTGACCGGGCGCCCGGCCGCTGAAGCTCTCTCGCAGCAGACCCCAGCCGGCCACAATGGCGATGACGTCATCGTCCGAGCCCGACGCCAGCGGACAGCTGTCCGGCAGGCAGACGGGCTGCACGAACAGGCTCCAGGTGACCTGAAGCGACACACAGATTGATTATTTGGGCTAAAGGGCGCGCCGACTACAAGGTCATTTAGCGCCCGTAACAGTTAGTTGTTCCAGCCGTCGTTATAGTATGTCCCCTGTACTACAAGTATTCTCTTTCCCGGTGCATTTTGATGTTAACGACCCGGATAAATAGCACAAAACTTTACATCAGATAGGAAGTTGAAGAGCCTTCCAGATTGCACGACCGGTGATTTGTCACCTAAAACGGCTAGAAGGGAGTGGGCGTGATCACTCCCAAAATGACGTCTACGCTCCGGCCCAAGCCTCGGGCAGGAAATCAGAACGTGGCTAACTGTCATTAGAGCGACACACAGAGACAATGGGACAGCGTGACGGATGGAGACGGGGATGGAGATGAAGATGCAGGTGCAGATGGAGATCGAGGTCGAGATCGAGATCGAGATGGAATTTCAAACGCAGATGGAAATGGAAATAGAGAGATAGAAGAGTAGAGAGAAATGCAGATGCATATATAGAGACAGAGAAATAGAGATGGAAAGATAAGGAAAGTGAGATATAGAGATATAGAGATATAGAGATACAGAAATATACAGATTTATGGATAAAGCGATATAGTGATATAGCGATAGAGATATGGAGAGAGACACGGAAAAAATAATTCCATAGATAGATTCATGGACATAGAGATCAAGAAATGGAGATAGGGAGATATGGGGAGATAGTGAGGAAGAGGAAGAGGAATAGATAGAGAAAATGGTGGGTGGAACGCTTAGGTATGCGCTCATGCATGCCGATGCAAACAGACATAGACGTCAGAGACGTGGAGACAGCAGGCGTTTGTGAGAAATGACAAAAGTTAGAAGCTGGAAGCCTATGGACAGAGCGCGTAGCAGGGCTTTGCGGCTTGATATATGGTAGTCTCAGATGACGTCAGCTGGGCGCCGAACCAAAATTGCACACCAATGTGTCACCTTATTACATTCCGTGGCTAGTTATTGATACTTGGATGACGCTTGTGTTGGATATATATATATATATATATATATATATATATATATATATATATATATATATATATGCGTATATGGATGCATATAGGTGTTGAGTTTTATGTTTGTTAATTTATCTATTTACTTATTGGTACCTCTATGTACCAGGACTTTCTATACCAAATATTAGTTTGAACATTCATAATCGGAGTTCATCCTGAAAAATCACACAGTATGGACTGCGCGGCTTTGGTGCCGAGAAGTTGCGACGTTGTCACCAAAATTATGCGGCTTTCTTACCCACCGGTTGAGCCAGCCGAATTAAGGCCAGGTCGTTTGCCAGCGTTGTCTCGTTGAAATCATGCAGTTGCACCTCTTCCACGGGGATCCGTTGTTCACCGATGGAAACGATTCGTCGATCGTGTTGGCCAACCACCACCGTCATTTTGCTGATGTCATAGCTGCAAATATTGCGATCGTGTTTGCCAAAAGCCACCGTCATTTTGCTGATGTCATAGCTGCAAACATTGCGATTGTGTTGGCCAACCACCACTGTTTTTGGCTGACGTCATCGCTACAAACATGGCGGCGGCAGGGCGATGATATTTCCGATCAGCTGACCAGATCAGCTACCACCGGTGACTGCTGCTCAATTATTCATCAGCTTGGCTCGGGTCAGGTGTGTTTTCCACGATCGCCGATCACGCGTTATCAGGTCATGCCTCTTGGGTGGGGGGGGGGGTGCAGTGCCGTTTACTATGTGGAAAGAGTGAGACGCGGGGCCAGCTGACGCGGGGCTATTGGCACATCAGGGACGAGCTGCTCTGCCCGATGCTGACTTCTGCATGATCGCCTAGACTGACATAGTTCACCGTTCGGGGGCGTCTGGCGTCTAGTGTCTGGCGTCTGGTGTCACCAAACACCAGACACCAAGAGTCTGGTCACACCAAGAGTCTGGTCACACCAAGAGTCTGGTCGCACCAAGAGCTGTCACACCAAGAGTCTTGTCACACCAAGAGTCTTGTCACACCAAGAGTCTGGTCGCACCAAGAGTCTGGTCGCACCAAGAGTCTTGTAGCACAAACTTCTCTCGCGATCGTCCACTTGTATCCACAGTGCACCGTCATCGTCTTTTGCGCCTATTTTCCTATTGCGCCTACTCGCCTATTGCGCCTACTCGCCTATTGCGCCTACTCGCCTATTGCGCCTACTCGCCTATTGCGCCTACTCGCCTATTGCGCCTACTCGCCTATTGCGCCTACTCGCCTATTGCGCCTATCCTGGCCTGTTCCCACACGATTCTCACCCAACTGAAGACAACCAGTCCGTCCATCCTCCGCGAGATTCATCCGCTCCCTCTCTCTCCCCTCTCTCTCTCTATCTCTTTCTCACCCTCTCTCTCCCTATCTCTCTCTCTCCGTCTCTCTCTCTCTCACCCTCTCTCTCTCCCTCGCTCTCCACCAATGCACACTCACTTTCCCTCTCTCACTCTCTCTCCCTCTCTCTCTTTCTCTCCCTCTCCCTCTCTCTGTCTCCCTCTCTCTCTCTCACCCTCTCTCTCCCTATCTCTTTCTCTCCCTCTCCCTCTCTCTCTCTCCTCTCCCTCGCTCTCTACCAATACACACTCTCGTCTCACCCCAGGTGCAGCCCGTGTGCCGACGTCAGCACGTAGCGTTCGCTGACGAGCACGCCGCCGGAGAAGCCTCCGTCCTGCTCCACCAGCACCGTCCACGGCAGCTCGCCACGGTAGGCCACCCTGCCGCCCACCACCCGGGACTGGCGCGTCAGCTGCTGCACGCCGCACGGCACCGCAGCCACTGGGGACAGAGGTCATACAGAGGTCATATAGAGGTCAGCTGCTGCACACCGCACGGCACCGCGGCCACTGCGGACAGAGGTCACATAGAGGTCATATAGAGGTCAGCTGCTGGACACCGCACGGCACCGCGGACACTGCGGACAGAGGTCATATAGAGGTCATGCCACGAGGCCCAGCCACTGACAACACCGCACGGCACCGCGGCTGCGGACAGAGGTCATATAGAGGTCAGCTGCTGACACCGCACGGCACCGCGGACACTGCGGACAGAGGTCATATAGAAGGTCACTATAGACACCGGAACGGTCAGCTGCTGCACACCGCACGGCACCGCAGACACTGCGGACAGAGGTCACATAGAGGTGATATAGAGGTCAGCTGCTGGACACCGCACGGCACCGCGGACACTGCGGACAGAGGTCACAGAAAGGTCATATAGAAGTCAGCTGCTGGACACCGCACGGCACCGCGGACACTGGGGACAGAGGTAATATAGAGGTCATATGGAGGTCAGCTGCTGCACACCGCACGGCACCGCGGACACTGAGAATAGAGGTCATACAGAGGTCATATAGAGGTCAGCTGCTGGACACCGCACGGCACCGCGGACACTGCGGACAGAGGTCATACAGAGGTCATATAGAGGTCAGCTGCTGCACACCGCACGGCACCGCGGCCACTGGGGACAGAGGTCACAGTGAGGGAGATCAGTGATTATGTATTTGTGGTCCATTCTAGTCACAGTAAATTCCTGGCTTCAAAATAGCAGTGGTGGTTGCATAGACGCACCCAGGAAACGGGCGTACGGAATGCAGAGACACCTACGGTTCAAACGTTTTGTTTCCGGAACTTGAAAATCTGAATATAAACATCATTCCCCGTCCCCCTCTGCACAACATATATAAACCGCAGGCCGCTTTCTGAAAAGAGATATCAATGCCCTATAAGAAGCACAGTATCTGAGAAAAAGAAACTCAAATTATACTCACCGATCGTGGATGTATGCCTGCAGATCTACCTGACGATAGGCAAAGGATCTGAGCATGTATGCACACGGAGATGCGCACCTCTGCTGGCAAGACCAAGTGATTGACAGACATCGTGAGTGCAACATCTCCACCCACTACTGGCTGGGCGTGACAACGGAGGGCTGGGGGCGGGGATGGCCGAGTGGTTAAGGTGTCGGGCTATGGGTACCAAAGGTCCCGGGTTCGACTCTAGCGCCACTCAGGACATTTCCCAATCCCGCGGCCCACCGGCGAAACAGTGTGGGCGGCGCCGTTAGCCGTGAATGTGCATAAAGTGTGTCGTGAACCAACCAATAAACAAACAACGGAGGGCTGTGGCCGTGTGCTCATTCCCCCGCCGGACTTCCGTGAATAGCTGACGGACTGCAGATGGACAGCTGATGGATCGTTTGGTCACTTCTAGCTGCATCTCATTCGCCGGGGCGGGGCCCTTCCCAAGGTCAGTCTCCCGGGGACCCTCGATTGGCATGGCGGCCTGGCCACCTTCACGAATCATTTTCAGTAATTATAGCGTTCAAATTAAATTTCAATTCAAAACGAATACAATCAGAAGCTTTAAATCAAACTAAATGCAATCAAAATCAATTCAAATCCGCATCACAATAATTTCAACGTTAACATTGCACCACATGGAGTGAGCGCCTAACCCCCCACCCCCATCCATCCACACACACACACAATCCATTTCGGCCTTCCCATCGCCTTCATGTATCTCCCCCAATCACATCCATGAATCAACACCCATGATAACACTACCGTCAGCCTGCTGTCGTGCCTCACCTGCCGTCCCTTCATTCAGCCGCCGGTCCGCTCACAGCGGTGTCGGACTCACAGTTGAGGCCGCCGCAGGAGGGCAGCAGCAGCGGCAGCAGCAGCAGCGGCGACAGCAGCGGCACCGGCGTCCGGCAGGTGCGCCACATGGCGCCGGCAGCGCCAGACGCGGACTGGCCGGCCGCCCGGCGCGCAAGCACCCCCACCCCCCCCCCCACCCCCCACCCGTTCACCCCTCCGCCGAGTGAAAGGCGTGCTGGTCGCCGGCGATTGTCGGAAAGCCGCGCCGAGTCACGTGTCAGAGCCGCCGCCGACCTGGCACCGTCGCGGCGCCGACCCACCACGTGGTCACGTGACGTGGCGCACGTGGCTCCCGCTGATAAAGACATAAAGACATAAAAGATTAGTGCAACTATGAGCCACAAGGGCCCTTCTTGGTTGCACTCTGTACACTGAACCAGTTGCCCACCAAATCTGTCAATCAGCCCTCCCTGTAATACTGAAAAGCAAGCCCTCTATTCTTATAATGATTGTCTATGCTGTTTTTAAAGATGTTCAATGTGCTGCTACTGACAATGTATTCTGGCAGCTGGTTACAGTGTTCTACTACCCTGGTGGTGAAGAAAGTTTGCCTTAACCTTGTTCTGCTGTGGTTAACTTTAATTTTGAATTTATGACCTCTAATTGCATCATTTCTGTTCAATTCAAACATTTCCCCAAGATATCCCCTCTCCAGACCATGGACAAATTTAAAGACCTCGATGAGATCTCCTCTGAGCCTTCTATATGATGCGGCTGTCGCGCGGACCGCGCCGGAATATGTGTGATTCCTGGAATTCCGCTGACGAGCGTGAAGAGCCTACAGGGATGTTGTGAGAAAATACGGGTGGCGATCAGAGACTCAAGCAATGCAGGGGTAGGATTGTCGTTTTTCGGCCGGAAGGATGTGGGTTCGGGTTTCCACTGTCGCTGCTCGTCGTGTATCGTCCATCGTCCATCGTTCATCGTCCATCGTCAAATGTGCACAGAGCAAAACGTCACGGGAAGAACAGAGTATATTGGATTTCGAGCGGAAATTATCACAAATTGTTTCGCATTGTAGGCGCGCAATTTGTCGTCAATATTCCGCGGATAAAACATGGTCGTTCTATAGTTTTCGTGGAACACAACAAAAAAATAGTGGAATATTTGTGTGGGCGTGGCCTCCTCTGCCATCTAAGAAAGCGCTGCTGAGCTGCCAGGTGATGACGTCACGACGTACGGCCGGCTCCAGCAGGTGACTGATGCCGAGACAGCCGGAGATGGGCGACCGTAGCACGTGTGGCAGCAGACGAATGGCATTGCAAACTGTAGCAGACGAATGGCATCGCAAACTGTAGCAGGCCAATGGCATCGCAAACTGTAGCAGACGAATGGCATCGCAAACTGTAGCAGACCAATGGCATCGCGAACTGTAGCAGACCAATGGCATCGCAAACTGTAGTAGACGAATGGCATCGCAAACTGTAGCAGACGAATGGCATCGCAAACCGTAGCAGGCCAACGTCGTAACACCAGCCTACATAGCCTCGTAGCACGTGTGGCAGCAGACGAATGCAATTACAAACCGTAGCGGACCAACTTCGCAGCACTAGTCTACATAGCCTCGTAGCACGTGTGGCAGCAGACGAATGCTATTACAAACCGTAGCGGACCAACTTCGCAACACTAGTCTACATAGCCTCGTAGCACGTGTGGCAGCAGACGAATGCTATTACAAACCGTAGCGGACCAACTTCGCAACACTAGTCTACATAGCCTCGTAGCACGTGTGGCAGCAGACGAATGCTATTACAAACCGTAGCGGACCAACTTCGCAACACTAGTCTACATAGCCTCGTAGCACATATCGCAGTGGACGTGAGATATCGCAAGCCGAAGCAGACCGAAGTCGTAACGCTAGTCTACATAAAATCACAGCACAGGAGCAGGTTCAGAAAATCGTATTCGTTGACGGGACACACTTGCGCTGAACGGGCGCCATTTCTCCGGCGATGGCGCTTTTCCACTCCAGGGAACCATCGGCTGAAAGCAAACACTCGTCGGGATGGGAACGGATGCATTCCAGCACCCCGAACGGGCGGCTTCTTCTAGTCGAAGGGGCAAGACATCTCTACCGGGGGAGCACATATCCCCAGTTTTCCCTCCCCACCTGGATTCGCCTCTGGCCTAGGCAACCAGCCAATCACGTAGCGAACACCCAGGAGACCAGATATTAATGGTCATTAGGAGACCATTAGTAAATATGCGTATGCACGACTCACCTCATCATGAATGAGACCCGAATGTCCTCCACACATCAATTTCAGCTGTATAATTACTTGTTGGATGTTTCTTGGCCGATGAGCCGATAATGACGCACACAGAAGGCGGCTGCTGTCGCGTTGACTTGACCCGAGTTCAGAGACACCTTCTGCTTGGTTCTGCTCCGTCCTTACCGCGATGAGAGACGAAGGGCACACGCCGGGAACATGAAGCATCGGTAACAGCATATTAATGACAGTACGCCAATACGACGAAAATACCGGTATTTGCGCGGGGCATGTCCGGGTGGAAATGGACGCATCGATTGTGGGTGTAGCCAGCGCATACTGCGTCGCGCCCTTCTGCGAACACGGGAAGCGCCTTAGCGCACGTGCGCAAAGGTCGACCCGGCACGGGGAGGGGATGGGGGACGGACAACCGGCTCTGCGCCCAGCGAAGTACTTGTATCGCACAAAAAGAGAGCTACATCGCATTGGCAAGGCTTGCATGAGTAGCGTTGTGGACGTGTTGGATTGTGGTGAGGTGTTGGCTTGAGGAGAGGTGTTGGGTTGTCGTTAGGTGGTGGGTTGTGGTGAGGTGCTGATTTGCTGAGGAGCAATTCAACTTCGGAGAATCGAAAATCCGCGTACTCACCATCCAGAGTATATGTCAGGGCTAAAGGAGTGAAATAGGTTAAAAGGCAAAACGGCATGCTGCCATATAACCGGGTCATGTTCCACACCACCACGCTGCCAGATCGATGACCGCTGAGGTTGCACCAGGACGCCTCGCAAGAAGAGATCGCCAACTCTGTCACAACGCCGGTGTAGCTGTCCATATATAGGAGTTGGAAGAGCTGGCCGGTGTCTGGTGTGAAGCGTGTGTCAGAACCTGGGGTGGAACACTTCGTGGTCTTTCGGTGTTGTCAATGCAACATGAATATATTCTAACTTAATCTTATGGCTATGGGGAGAGAATGGAATCACAAATCGGTTTGGCGACACCAATAATTGTCGAAGGCCTCCATCTGTGGATAGAACATTTTCTGTATGCGAAGTCCGAACAAAGTGCTGGGCGGACAGGTACGGAGGTAGGGGACGAATTGTGTCGGGGTAAGTTGCCCGTCTCACAATCGAAGGGTTGTGGGTTCGAGTCTCGCCTGTCGCTACTCTTCGCCTGCGACCAATCAGCGGAGTTGTGTGGGACTGGGAAGAGCCGACGTGTCCTTTGATATTGGTGGATTTCCTTCCCGAGGCGCCGGACTGCTCGGCGATAGTGTCTGAAGATCTTGCTGCTTTTTGTCTGAGTGCTTTTCTTGTTTATTATGATATTCTTGCTTCTCTTCTTTATTATGATCTCATTGCTTCTCTCCTTTATTCCCGTCTTCCTGGTTCTTGTTCGTCTTACCAGTCTGCTTGCTTCTCGGGCTTCTGCGACTTTTCGTGCCTCCTGGTGTTGCTCTTCAGCGTGGAGGGGCGACCTCTTCTACCAGACCAGCCTCCCTACGGACGAACCTTGCGTGTGGGGGGGGTGAAGAGCCGACGTGTCGCGGTATTGGTGTGCTGATCAGCGTCCAATGCGGGTGCGGCACGTACAAGGTCACATGCTCGTCGGCGATGGCGGCAGGCGGGGAAACACCGACGCGTCGGTCGGCGCATGTGTCATGATCGCCGTTGGCGGTGGGCGGAGACGGTCTCAGTTCCGCAGCACACTCGGGCATCTGCGGAGTCGGAGGACGCTCGTGGCACGTGCCGGTCTCAATTCCGCAGCACACTCGGGCATCTTCGGAGTCGGAGGACGCTCGTGGCACGTGTCGGTCTCACCCAGTGTCCGCAGCACACTCGGGCATCTGCGGAGTCTGAGGACGCTCGTGGCACGTGCCGGTCTCAATTCCGCAGCACACTCGGGCATCTCCGGAGCCGGAGGACGAGTGTAGCGCGTGCCAGCGTGCCGCATCATGCGTCACCTGCGTGGCTGGCCACGCCCACTGCTGCTGCTGCTGCTGGTGCTGTGCTGGGCGCAGCTGCCGGTATACGGAGCTGGAGCTGGAGCTGGAACGGCGCTGGACGTATCTGGGGACGTTGTGCAGCTAGGTGAGTATATGAACATTACTGGGGCGGCTTAAAGGAACTGGCGAATCCTGAACGTCGCCATATAGGTATCGAATGAGAGAAGGAATCTGACCCACGGATGCGTTAGGCGACATGAAATATGACGTCATCTGGGCTCATTTTCTGCTGAGTCTTCGACTTATACAACTGTGGAAGAGTCTTATAAACATTGGGTGCCAGTGATTCGCACTGCAAGTGAATTGCAGAGATTAAAAATTTGCGACAGACGCAAGTGTCGTAGTGAAGTGTCGAAAAACCAATAGCCACCACCACGACACACCGAAAGGAACGAAGCGCTTAAAGTGCTGTGTCATTGCTTCGCCAGTTATTTGAGAACTCAGGGGGTGTGGGTTATTAATTAATGCGCTACCAGTGGCGCGTTCAGCGCTGGGAAAGTATCAATTAACATCCAAAAGAGACGATGTTTTGAGCTGTTGGTTACCTCCTGGGTGGCCTAAATTATTTGACACTTCCGGAAAGGGGAAGATTTCGCATCCCCTCCCCTGTGTGTTTTAGTCCGCCGTTTTCCAACACCTTGTGATCAGAGGGTGAAGTTCGATGACTTTTCCTACGTTTGTTTTTCTACTTCGTGTCAAAACTGCAACTATGTCGCTATATCAGGGGAGTTTCCAGGAGCGATGATTGTGCAAGTCACGCAGTGATTGTGCAGTGCGTGTCCATCTACGATAGATGTTTGCGAATACTTAGAACGGCACATGCAGCTGCGTATTTGCATTATTTTGCTGTTCATGTGAATGTAATTAGAGACTGAATTGCTCATGCTAGTTTGCTTACCTACGAACATGCTAATGTTGGGGTCTAATCAGGTCAGGGGCGGAATTAAAGTGAGACAATAATTGACAACAAGTGGCCGGCTTTCTCAACGTGATACCATTTCCGTTGCTATCGGAAAGTTGGAAGAGCGGGGTGAACTAAGAACAACGGGAATAACCTATCTCAAGCAGTGGCGGAGCCAGGTTTTCTCGATCGTGGATCCGGGAGATGACTAGACGTATTCAGGACATATCCTATTCCAACCACTGCAAGCAATGGCGCGGCGAGGGCAACACCTTACCAGTGGCGGATGAAGGAGGGGAGGCGTGAATTCAGAACAAACGATGCCAACAAATGATGCGCAGTGGCGGAGCCAGAACGGCCGGAACTCCCTCCCCCCATGGCGAATATGTGCAGCAGCCTTCCCACACATGATCCTCCTCTGTATACTTCCCTGTCGACTTCTCGGAACGAAACCTTATGCAAATATTGAAATCATGTAACAATACGAAAATAATGGGCACTTGTGCACCGACTGAGATGAAGGATGAGCCACAAAGAATGAGCCACAAACGATGAGCCACAAAGGATGAGCCACAAAGGATGAGCCACAAAGGATGAGCCATAAAGGATGAGCCATAAAGGATGAGCCATAAAGGATGAGCCATAAAGGATGAGCCATAAAGGATGAGCCACAGAGGATGAGCCACAAAGAGTACACGATACATGTAGTAGTGTGCGCTGACGCTGGTCTGTCGCGTTTGGACTGCCACCTGTAGGCGAAGCCATGCAGAAGGCGTTGGATTGTCACCGGTAGGTGGCGGTAGCGTGGCAACGGCGCCGATCAGCTGATCGGAGCCGGTGTTGGTAAATTAGTACTCACAAATTCACGCTGGTTCTTGTTCACAATCTATTGTCTCTTGGCCACAACACAATCTCCCGGAGGCCACACCGGAGCACGCAGTCCAATCACCCAACACACGTCAACACGGTGCCAGTTCCAAGCGCCGTCTGGCGCGTCACACCCAAAGCTCCTCCTTCAACCCCTCGGGCAAATGACACGCATTCCACGCATGCGCGGCGAGCGCCACGTCGCACGCACGCACAACTGACCGCAGCAGAAAGCAGTGGTGATAAGGTCCACCACTAGATGGTGGCACGCATCGGCCCGCAGGCCAGACACAGCCGGCCAGGCACCCCGCGCACATAATTCTCAACAGAAGGTGCGGCACTTAATCTGACCAATTGATCGGAGAGGGTGCGGCACTGAACCTAATCAGCTAATCGGAGCGGGTGCGGCACTGAACCTGATCAGCTGATCGGAGAGGGTGCGGCACTAAACATAAGGCCCAACCGATCAGCTAATGGAGATGGGCACCAAGACCTGATCAGCTGATCGGAGAGGGTGCGGCACTGAACCTGATCAGCTGATCGGAGAGGGTGCGGCACTTAATCTGACCAGCTGATCGGAGAGGGTGCGGCACTGAACCTGACCAGCTGATCGGAGGGGTGCGGCACTGAACCTGACCAGCTGATCGGAGAGGGTGCGGCACTTAATCTGATCAGCTGATCGGAGAGGGTGCGGCACTTAATCTGACCAGTTGATCGGAGAGGGTGCGGCACTGAACCTGATCAGCTGATCGGAGAGGGTGCGGCACTGAACCTGACCAGCTGATCGGAGAGGGTGCGGCACTGAACCTGATCAGCTGATCGGAGAGGGTGCGGCACTTAATCTGATCAGCTGATCGGAGAGGGTGCGGCACTTAATCTGACCAGTTGATCGGAGAGGGTGCGGCACTTAATCTGATCAGCTGATCGGAGAGGGTGCGGCACTGAACCTGATCAGCTGATCGGAGAGGGTGCGGCACTGAACTTGGGAGGTGCCGGCCGCACCCAATGCCAGGTGAGCTACGTTACGTTATGGTTCCGTTACGAGTAATGTAGGGGCGTTGGCCAAGGCTGTTCTTCGGAAGACTGGGCAAGGAGACCAATGCAAGAATGGTGTGGAGACTACGTGTTACTCCTGCCAGTCATTGCCCCCGAAACCTATGCGAAGCACTTCTATGCTGCAAAATTGAACGCAATTATATATGTTTCAATGAACAATAATACCAAGAGGTGTGCACACACAAACATATATACAGATATACATATGCATATGTCTATTGGTGTATGTGTATGTGCATGTGTATGGGTATGTGTGAGTGTATGTCCATGTATGCATGTGTTTCCCTCATATATACGTAGATCGATGCAATTATTACGGACAACAGACAATTGTACAAAAGACGAATACATATTTGCATGAAGCAAGCATGAGTGCACGTAGTCATGCTGTTGGCTTCATTCCCGATTGTACCTACTTAATTATTGGTAATTTATCCACCATTGCATACGACACGCTTTGATGATAATAAAAGCGAATTAACCTAGTTGAATTCAACAGACGCCAAACCTAACAGCTGCGTTTCAAGTTTCCAGCATGGAAATACCCGTCTGTAGCAGTACAAGCAGTCTCAAGGCGACTCGCGATAAAATAGCCCACCAGTAAATTGCCTGTGACTAGACATGGGCAAAGCATTGTTGCATTTATGACCGTGCACAAATTGCACTCGGCGCTTATCATCAGAAGAGACACTTTGCATGCTTTCTGAGGGACCATTGTCGTCGCCGCTCATCAATTTCATAAAGTGGCACTAGACTGTTCTACGACACGACAGACGTCCGACAATTTGGCGCCAATGACCCTGAGGGCATGGCGGTGTCAATGCGCCCGCTGTGTATTCAGGCGGCGATCAAAGTCTCGCACCTCAAGTCAAGAATGCAAAACTCGAGTTCAAAGTGCAACATGAAACGATGCACTTGCTTGATCAGTGTGCCTGATGTCAACGGCTTTGCAGTTCTCCAAACACGGCGAAGAAGTCGATGAGCCAGGGCGTATCTCACGCATGCACCCTGACCATACAGAAACACCACCATACGCTCAGCGCAAATAAATAGTAAACAAAATTGAAGGCTGAGCGACTTGCCTGAACAGTTTGGGGAGATCATAGAAATTCTGCAATCAGATATTTAACGCCAACAAAGTTGTTGGAGATATATCGAATGCTGCACATCGAGCGGTGGACAGACAAGATGGCATGTGGACAGTGTATTGCATCCATCTAATGCAATTGTGATTACTACAACTGTGAACAGTATACTTGTGGATAATGCATATTGTGGCACTACGATTGTGGATAAAGTTTATTGCTAACAGTTCAATTGTGGATAGCACATAATTATGAAGAGCAAAGCTGTGGATACTATAAGATTTCCGAGTGCAATTATGACTGCAATCACCGAGTGATGATGTTGCGATACTACAATTATATAGAGGATACTAAGCTTGCGAATTCTACCATTCTGACTCCTGCATTTGTGGTTGCGACAATTCCTGTTGCAACAATTGCGGATGCCACAATAGTGGATGCCACAGCAGTGGGCGTCACCATAGCGAACGCTACAATAGTGGATGCTACAATTCTGGATGCTGCAGCGGTGGATAGCGTTATTTTAGGCAATTTTGGTGGCCTTCTTAACCCTTTTCTTGCTGGAATATAAAAATATAGTAACTTTCTGTCCAACCCCTACCTGCCGCAGTCTAGTAACAATTCCTTCCACTCATGTCGTGGGCAGGACCGGGCGGTTCGCTTCATCAAGGACCGGTCATCAATGATGACCGGTCAAGGATCGTCAAGGACCGGTGATCGATGATGGCCGGTCAAGGATCGTCAAGGACCGGTGATCGATGATGGCCGGTCAATGATCGTCAAGGACCGGTGATCGATGATGACCGGTCAAGGATTGTCAAAGACCGGTGATCGATGACCGGTCAAGGATCGTCAAGGACCGGTGACCGATGATGACCGGTCAAGGATCGTCAAGGACCGGTGATCGATGATGGCCGGTCAAGGATCGTCAAGGACCGGTGACCGATGATGACCGGTCAAGGATCGTCAAGAACCGGTGATCGATGATAGCCGGTCAAGGATCGTCAAGGACCGGTGACCGAGATGACCGGTCAAGGATCGTCAAGGACCGGTGACCGATGATGACCGGTCAAGGATCGTCAAGGACCGGTGATCGATGACCGGTCAAGGATCGGCAAGGACCGGTGACCGATGATGACCGGTCAAGGATCGTCAAGGACCGGTGATCGATGATGACCGGTCAAGGATCGTCAAGGACCGGTGATCGATGACCGGTCAAGGATCGGCAAGGACCAGTGACCGATGATGACCGGTCAAGGATCGTCAAGGACCGGTGATCGATGACCGGTCAAGGATCGTCAAGGACCAGTGACCGATGATGACTGGTCAAGGATCGTCAAGGACCGGTGATCGATGACCGGTCAAGGATCGTCAAGGACCGGTGACCGATGATGACCGGTCAAGGATCGTCGAGGACTGGTGGTCCATCGATCGAGCCCGCTATGAATGACCGAACCATTCATGAGGGGCCTGACCGGTGGGGTCAGAAATACATCACGTCATTCGGCGGGGGTAATTAGGATCGTGTTCCGGCATGATTCTCATTGAAAATGACTGATCTCTTCCATTCATGCTCGTGCAAAGTGCATCCAGACCATCAATACCTGCCGTTTGATAGAAAGCATGATAGAAGCATTCCGGCATGTGCATCCATATTATCCACGTTGTGCACCTGCTTTCAGACTTCCTTCTGGGTGGAACTTTGCTGATTTTTTCTTATAAAGTCCGAATCCCAGCCTGAGTTTTGCGGGCGCCTGCCGCCATGTTTTTGTATCATGTCCCGACTTTTCGAGCTCCTTTACGTGTTTTTTTTTCGGGGCTGTATGCAATTTATGAAAGTGTCTGGTGCTATGTTCGGTGCTACAGAACGATTTTCCTGACTCGAGCATTTTTTCGGGATTTCTCCTTATTTTGAAGGGTCCAGCTTGATTTTTGTATCGTACCGATGCCATTTTTGTGGTCACAATATGCACAAGATATACTAAACTAAAACGGGCCAACGGACTAAACGGGCTAGACGGGCTAAACGGACTGAATCAGTATAATTAAATCTACCAACAGCAACAGCTTTCGAACAGCTTACGTTCTCTCATCTGAACTGTCATCTCTAGTGCATTTGGCCAATATTCGGCAACATTTTACCTCGACGGCACGAAGTAGTTTTTCCTTTTTTTTCCTTTTTTCCCTAATGTCGACCCCTGCTTCGTATGCAGTAGCCTATCCTATTTGGCTACACGCACTGTTACAGGCTCGATTGCTATTGGGCTTTCCCATCGCCAACTATTCAAAAGTTAGGACAGCCAGCTTAGGAATGCCTCAGGATGCCAATATACATGTCATTACTCTCCACACCTACAGTTCACTATAACTATTTGCATCTTTTTATTTGTCTTTTTTGCAGATAGGCCACCACCAGTTATTAGTAGAAGTAGCCCCAGGAGCACCTCAGCTAGGTAGCAAGCTAGTAACGCCAAGGCACTCCCATAGTTTACCGCTGTAAACTCGCCCACCGGCAGACCGCTGACCAGGCCTGCGGCATGCAGAATCAGCTGGCGGTGTCGCGCAGTGCCATACTTCTGTACCAATGTCCAACATCGCGGTGTGGCGCCAACGGCCTGATTAAATGGCGCGTGCTTATCGTCACTGCATTGGTCGGGTCGGTTTCATCAGCCGCTTGGGCACTTGAGCTCATCAGCTTAGCACCGCCAACTAGACAGTAGTAAATGGATTCAATTAAGTCTTCATCGATCAAAAGTGAAGCGACTTGTAGCGGGCGAAGGACCCGCCCACGGGATCTCATGCACCACGGTGGGGTAGCTGATGACGAAGGCGAGCGTAACCTGGTCCCGGGGGCCGGTACAGAGGCGGGGGTGGCGGGACAGGATTCGGGTCCCGGTGCTCGGTCGTCAGTTTTCAGCGGTCGATGTGCTTCACGTTCAGGTGATCGGTCTCGAGTCCCCAGCGGTCAGCGTGGGTCAGGCTCCAGCGGTGGGTCGGGCGACTCGGCAGATCCGGTATTCCCGCCACAGGCGCCACCCCAGGGCACTAGTTGCATCAGTTTGCTGCAGTTTCACCAGTTCGCTCCAGTTGCACCAGCTTGCTCCAGTTGCACACAAATGCACCAGTTGCGCAAGCTTGCTCCACTTGCACATAAATGCACAAAATGAACCAATTGATCCAGTTGCACACAAATACACCAGTTTGCTCCAGTTGCACACAAATACACCAGTTTGCTCCAGTTGCACACTGATACACCATTTGCACCAGCTTGTTCCAGTTGCACCAGTTGCACACCAATCCACCAGCTGCACCAGTTACACCAGCCCCGTCTGTTGGTACGGTAGCCAGGCCAGGTACCCAAACAATCAGAGCGGCTATTTTGCAGGCTTCGTCCACAAAGATCTTATTCACTGCTGTAAGAATGAAAAAACGTACTTTTTCTATGACTTAACTCAACACCATTGATACCGGACCCCGATACCATCCATACGGAACCCTGATGCAATACATACCGAACCCCGATGACATACATTGACGAGGTCATACCTTGCTAAAATGTTGACTGCGATTCACCGCCCGCGTGCGAGACATCACGTGATGACAACATATCTCTGGATTCCCGGCGGATGAAGTGACCTTGAAACCGTGCGTCACGGCACCTCCGTGTAGCCGCGCCTCAGGCCTTGACAACCACGGCGTGTACCGCTAGCGCAAATCCGCGGTGACAGAGGCCGCGCGCACTCTGAGCGCGGCAAGTGGACGAGCCCGAAGCCAAGCCGAAGTGCCGTGTCAGGTTTCGCCAGCCGCCTCAGGTGCATCTGGCAGTCTGCCATAATTTCCTGACGGTCCGAGACGAGTGGATGAGTTGACAGCGGGATGTCGAAGGCCCGCCGCTAGTATGTACCACGTATCTGTTGCCACCGTGCAGTCTAGCTTTCCAAGTTAGGAGCTGAATTTGCATACTGTAACTGATTCGTACTGGTCTTCAGTTTTGCAGCGTAATGAAGCTTCATTGTGTAATCTGTCAACAACGACTCCCATTGAAGTTCACTATGAATGTTTGGGCTTACTCATGTACGACCCCGTGACAGCAAACACAGACACATTTGTTCAAATTTGTGTCGAGGTGGCTTCATGGAACACGATCTTCTACAAAGCAACTCGTTGCCCAAACCCTGGCACACCGCTCAATCTGCCCGAGTGCCGCGTCCCAGGCCTTATTGGGCCAGTTGCCAGCCAACTCCCCCATTCGGGGGATATGTGAACGCGTGAAGCGACTCGAACCGAATCTTACCGGGACAATGGAGACCAATGCAAGCGGGCGCTCTTATCAACTTATCTATCGGTGCGATACCATTCGCTTTGCAGTTGGCAGTGCTCTCGGCAGGGGAGAGCCTGTGTCCGTATGACAAGAGACAGGCTGTGCTCCTCTGACGATAGACAGCAGCGTTCTTCATTGTAGAGCTGACGGTGCCCTCCATTACAAAATAAAGTGTTCTCTCCACTGGACACAACCGTCCTCCTTCTCCATTTCCGAGAGACTGTGACCGCTATACTCCCTACCCACGCCAGGAACAGCACAACCGGTCCTATTGCATCAGCCACCCCGACACGCGTGCGCGGTCGGCCACCGGCTTAAATATACACGCGTTTTTTTACACGCCAAACTGGAGGTCATAAATATAAATATACACGGCCAGCCATGCATTGCATCAGCATTCCGCGCGCTCCGGCTCAGATGCAGCGCTGCGCCGACCTTACATGTACAGCCGGCCCTGCATTGCATTAGCATTCCTCATATACCCGCGCTGACACAGCCAGACGCCAAGCTCGGTATATACAGACGCGCTTCGACCAGCAATTAACACGAACATCCACCAAACGCTACATACACACGTTGCACGAACTGTGCACCCGACGCGCCAACCGCTGACAGCAACATAAACTAGACGCGAGCTGGATCTTTTCAATTTAATTACACACAAAGGCTCCGGGATAATAACTTAGACATGTGCGTCGCCCACACTGACAAGTTTCATCATCTTTGCACCGAGCACCAAACTGGAGGTCAGAGTACAGAGTACGGAACCCTCTTGAGGGCAGACCATCACCAGACGCCGAGCTGCGCTCATCGTTGTCGCCACACACTACCAAGCCGACACTCTCCACTGCACCTGACCTGGCTGGGGACGGGCCGAGCGTCATTGGACAAAGAACAGAGGTATCGTGTGTATCGTTGCTGTGTAAGTCTCGCGGACAATTCGACGAGTCTTGATCGCTGCTTGAGGACTATCTGAGTGGAAGAACAACGCGAGGTCCCGAACAATATCGCTGCGTTTTTAATGGACGATCGCGGCCAACTATCAGCTACCCTATCGGGATCTACGGCTCATCAGTGTCAGCATCACGAGATAATGCGATTGTCCCAGGACGAGTAGTGTAAGAGTAAGTTGCCTGCCTCACAATCAAAAGATTGTGGGTTCGTGTCTCCCTGTCGCTACTCTTCGTCCGCGGCCAATCGGCTTGAGAGACTGGCGACGCTACATGACTCAACGGTCGACGTGTCGTGCAACCACTAACCACTTCTCCATTTCAGACGACTGCGCCGTCGCGGCCGCCGCCACCAGTGACGTCACAGGTGATGTCACTGACGACGTCACCGCCGCGCTGTACGTCGTCATCCGTCAGCTGACGCGCGGTCACGTGACGGTGCTGAGCGGCGCCGAGCCGGCGGCGGCGGCCTGCCTGCGCCGGCGGCTGTGGGCGGTGGGCGTGGCCACGTCCGACGTGCCGCTGCCGGCGGCTGGCCACGGCCACACGCTGGCCGTGGTGGGCGGCGTGGACGACGTGGTGGCGACGTACCGGGTGGCGGCCGTGCCGGGGCCCGTCTACCGTGCCACGTGGTTCCTCGGAGTGAGGGGGAATAGTAGCGAGGCGTTGGCGCGGCTCCAGCCTGCACTGGCAGAGTCGCAGCGCGTGGTGGTCGTCACGTGCGACGCCACGTGTCGCGTGGCCGGCGCCGCGTCGCCGGGCGACGGCGGCGTGCGGTTGCGGCGCGTCGGCGTCGTCGCCGACGGCCGGCTGTCGGCGGCGGCGCCGTGGCCCGACTGGCAACTGCGGCGGCTGGGCGGCCGGCGGCTGACGGTGCTGACGCCGACGGCGGTCGGCCGCGGCCCCGGCTGCACCGCCGACATGTTCGGCGTCACCCGGCTGGCCGACGGCAGCTGGCAGCTGTGCGGCTACCTCGGCCGGCTGGTGGCGCTGCTCGCCGAGCAGCTGCAGTTCACCATCGCGCCGACGCCGCTGTCCGGCTGCGGCACGGCGTTCGCCGACGGTTCGTCGGACGGCCGGGTGGCGGCTCTGCTGCGGCACCGGGCCGACCTGGGCGTCGGCAGCTGCACGCTGACGCGCGAGCGCGCGCGCGCCGTCGACATGGTCGAGTGGCACTGGACGGGCACGTCGACGTTCGCGACGGCGGCGGCGCGGCGCGCCCGGCCGGCGCTGCTGCTGTTCCAGGTGTACCGGCCGGCTGTGTGGGCTCTGCTGCTGGCGCTGCTGCCGGCCGGCGCAGCGCTGCGCCGGCTGGCGGCCGCCGCCGAGCGGCGCTGCCGGCTGCCGGCCGACTCCGCCGGCTGCGGCCGGCTCCTGCTCGACTCTGTAGGCTTGGCGGTCGGTCAGGGCCTGCCCTCGGGCGGCGGGCCGGGCAGCGCCGGCCGCACCATCACCGTCGTGCTGTACGCGGTCACGCTGACGCTGGCCGCCGTGTACGCCGGTAACCTGACGGCGTTCCTGGCCACGCCGCGCTGGCGGCCGGCCATCGACTCGCTCGACCAGCTGGCGCGCTCGCGCGTCCAGCCACACGTGGTGCGCTCGCAAAGCCAGTTCCGCCTGTTCGCCAACGAGACGCGCGGCGTGCGCGGCGCCATCTGGCGCAAGATGGCCGCCTGCGCCGACTGCGTCCACCCGACGATCGCCTCGTCAAACTCGCGCGCTTTCTTGGCGCGCATCGCCGCCGGCGAGGTCGCCTTCTTCCAGAGTCCGCGCGCGCTGTCGCGCCGCGCCCGGCGGCACCAGCGCAACGTCGGTCGGCCGTGCGACGCCTGTCCGTTCCACCTGGCCAGCAGCGTGCTGCGGCGCGACTTCTACGCGCTCATGCTGCAGAAGGACAGCACGTACAAGCCGCTGTTCGACGAGCGCGTGCGCTGGTTGAAGCAGATGGGCGTGGTGCAGCACCTGTACCAGAGCAGCGTGCCGCCCGTGTGCGACGACACCGGCCAGCGGGACGACCACTCGAGCACACTGGACCTGCACGCGCTGCGCGGCGCCTTCTTCTGCTGGATGGGCGGCATGGCAGCCGGCTGTCTCGCCCTGGCCGTCGAGAAGGGCGTCTTCAGCCTCCGCGCGCGCGGGGCGGGGGCGGCGCGCAGGCGGCCGCCCGGGGCCGAGAAGGGCGCCAAGTATATGGCTTGTTGCACGGAGCCAGAGGACAGAGTGCAGGAGGAGAGAGTGCAGGGGGTGCAGGTCACGGTGAGAGACCAGCTGTTCCAATACGAGATCCGCGAGGTGGAAACTGGCCTCTAGGGCGTGCCAGGGCAGTCCACGGAACACACTGATCCGACGGTTACCAACCCGAAAGCTGAGCAAGGGTCCGAATACGCGACGATCGAACATGAATTACGCCTGGTTTCCTCATGATCGTTTTGGTTAGCAAAAGTAAGTCTGTTTCTCTTAGTGTTGGTAGAGTATTTCTTCGCATGTGGGTGCAAACGTGTCTGGAAATCGTCAGGTTATTTTTAAACGATCACAACTGCAGAGGTTTGCGAATGCACACGAACAGTGATAACAGTGGCTGTGATATTTACGGCTTTGTCTTTGGCAAGTTTGGATTTTTGATGGGTAACGGCGATGACAGGCTGGCATGCTGGGGAGTCAACGCGTGCTTCACTCGAATGCTTCCTTATCTTCGTGTTCGCTTCAACCACGCATCGGTTCTGATGTACGCCTTGGCCACACACACACACCCACCAGTTATGTGGGCGTGATATTTCAGCGCAGTCAGTGTATATTCGCCATGAGTGAAACAGGCGGTGACGTTAACATAATCTATTTAGTAAACGCATCGCGACCGGGCGTGTTACTCAACGAGCTGAACTTGGATCTGGATACCAAATTTTGATCCGAACTGGACCCCAACGGGCACCTGCTTTCCTGCTTGGCAGTAGTAATGTGAAGCACAACGTAGTTAGTTATTCTGGTTTTGGGGCGCTTCAACTGCTCTGGTCATATTGCGCCCAGAACTCGTATGATCATGGTGATGCCGTTAGAAGCGGTACCCAGAGTCAACACGCGGACACCGTTTTATTTTGTTACAAAGTTTACACGTCATGACTATCGGTGAGTTATATGTATAGTTAAAAACCACACTTCAGATGAGAAATCAATGAACTGTCCTGATTGAACAATGAGAGAGCTGTTGGAAAGAACATTACTAAGAGAAGCCACCTGGAGAGATCCAGAATAGCGTCTACATTGGTCAGCATATAAAGGACACGAGATCATAATGTGGTGGCCTGTCAGTGGTGAACGACATCTGGCGCACTGGGGTCTGTCGCCACCGCACAGCAAGTATCCGTGCGTGGCGTAATGTGCCCAATCCGAAGACGACACAATGTCACCTCTTCTTTCCTAAGCATACGACAGGACGAATCTCATGGTTCCAAACGTGGCTTGATGATCCTCAGCTTGATTTCCAGGAGCCAAACGTTGTAGATGGGAATGGGCTGGACTTTGGTGGGGAGGATAATGCTGGTTTACCTGGACGTTCCTTTCTCTGTACCACCTGCCAGTTTCCATCACACTTAATGGGGGCCGTGGCTGTATCCTCCGTGGGTAACCCTTGCTTGGGGCGCGGCTTGCGCTTCATCCTCCGCCACCACGGTTTCTCCAGTCGCTATAGGGGACAACGGGGCCATGCACTAACAGCGCCGCCCACCTCTTGACCCCGGCCGGCCGGGCCGGCGGGCTCCGGGAAGAGGCCCAGGCCCCCGGCCCGAGGCGACCAGCCACTTGGCCCGCGTGAGGCCCCACAGGCCCGCCCGCCCCTCCGGGATATCGGGACCAAAGAGGTGTGTTGGTCACCCCGCGGCGAGCCTTCTCGGCGCAAAAACCCGCTGCGGTGAGACTTGTATTGTACGCACACCGCACCACATCTAGACATCACAGAGCCAGCTTCCATCGGCGGCCGCCAGGCGACGGCCGCATAATCTCACGGTAACGGGCGCAGCGCCACATTGTCTCGGCGCAGCGCTAAATTGTCAAAAACACGCCTCGCGTCGACGCCGACAGGAATGACGCCCGGCCGGCGGCCCAGGACGGAAGACGCTCAGATCTCGACAGCGGCGGACGCCGCGACCGCGCCGGCGTCGGGGCGCCCGCCACGCCGGCGCACAGCTGATTCGACGCCGCGCCGCGCCGCGCCGCGCGGCCCGTTTGGCTTGGCGCCATTTGGGTTCGGCGCCATTTGGCTTCGCGCTTGGGCTTGGCGCCGTCAGTGCAGCGGCAGCGAACAGATCTACGCGCGCTTTTTGTACGTTCGGTTTAACTTGCGGGCGGCGACCGGACCGAGGGACGGACGCGCCCGTTGCCGTCGCACGCAAAGCGCCACACGTGCGCCACATAAAAAGCATATTCCACAGGGGACGACCGATGAATACAATACCGTCTACGTGTACAGACCTACTCTAACACGATGTGTACGCGTGTGCAAACGAGCGTGAATATACAAAAATACTCCGACAATATTGAGTGGCGCGCGTCTCTCTTTCTCTAGCTCTCGCACGTGCCGGCTGTGCTCATGATAAACGTCTCCAGCTACCCGCTACGGAATAGAGTGGAGGGCGTAGATTACCTCCGCAATAAATACGCACTTAGTGTGCCGTCGGGGCAGCGGAAGTCAGGGCGTCGGCAGGCCGACCGGGTAGTGCTTCCTCCAGCAGAGCAAATTGCTACGCCTGGCTGATGGGACAGCAGGCTATACTCCAAAACAGGACAGGTCAGCTCGCTACAACCTCACCGCCCAACACGTCCGCCCACAACAACCCCACCCAGGGGCAGGTCACCTCCCCACAACCCACCCAGGGGCAGGTCAGCTCGCCACAACCCACCCAGGGACAGGTCAGCTCGCCACAACCCCACCCAGGGGCAGGTCATCTCCCCACAACCCACCCAGGGACAGGCCAGCTCCCTACAACCCCACCCAGAGCGAGGCCACCTCCCCACAACCCCAGCCAGGGCGAGGCCACCTCACCACAGCCCCAGCCAGAGCGAGGCCACCTCCCCACAACCCCAGCCAGGGCGAGGCCACCTCCCCACAACCCCAGCCAGGGGCACCTCCCCACAACCCCACCAGGGAGCCACCCCAGCCAGGGCGAGGCCACCTCACTACAGCCCCACTCCGACCCGGGCCAGCCGCACGCTGCACCATAGGAGGGCGGCCCGGCGCCGTGTTGGGCCCGAGCGGCGGCAGTGTCTGCGGGACGGCGCGCGCCGGCGCATCTTTGGCTTGGCACAGACCGTGCAGGTGACAGACCGGGCGGCCGGCAGCTCACACGGCCGACACCTGGTCCTCGTCGTCATCTGCCGAGCACGCGGGTCACCGGTCAAAGGTCACGTGGTGTCACAGGTCACCACTGCAGTGTCCTAAAATTACTTCAACATTAACGTTGATGAAGAAAGAATTTGCTTGGGAATAGTGAAAGACTGGAAAAAATAAAGACAGGTCACAAATTTTCGGACATGTGGCAAAAGTAAAAACCTAAGACAAGGATGAACTAGCACAATCCATTAACTGTACTTTCCAGGCCCATTAATTATTTTTTCCTTGCGGAATTGGATTCCACATGCTACTGATCAACCGCGCGTCATACCAGAGACCGCACTATTCGTGGATCACGGACCAGGACCACAGGGATCGGAGTCCAGGGGAGCTTCGACACTGCAATGGTCATGCAGCGACCATAAGCATCAGGGAGACCGAAGATGTCGGAGGTAAGAGGTCGTGCGCCAAAAAATACCTTAGGACACACGGGCCATCGGCCGAGTACTTTGGACTCGTCAAACATCAAACAGGACATCGAAGGCTGGTCAGAGCCCACGTAGCAGACGGAGGGAGCATTGGAGATCATAGGACGCACACGAAACTCGCTGCATTTACACTTGTCTTAAGTACACAAGTATAATACCCGAATGTCTAGCCACCGACGTCATTGGTCTCAGCCACATCCTCCTGCTCTGCGCTCCCACCAAATCGCACCCCCCCCCCCCACCATCTCATGCGGGTCTGTGCCCATCGACTTGACTATTTGGAGTTACGGGCACGTCAACGACATAATCACTTCAACTCCTCTCCTAATATTGCCCTACAGTGGTCTTCTTCCATACATTCTATATACGCCCGCTGTGGGAATCGAACCGGCGACCTCACGATCGCGAGTCGGACACGGCGCCGCCTCTCGGCTCACCGTCCGGGTCGGAGTGGTCGCGGCGCGCGGCGGCCGCGGCGGCCGCCGCCGCCAGGGTACCGACGCCGTGCGGCGCGCGCGGCGGGCGGCCCGGCCCGCGGCGGCGCGAGTCGCGCGCATGCGCACTGGCGGCCGGCGGCGGCGCGGCGCGCGGCCGCACGGCTCCCGCCGGCGGGAACGCGGCGCCGACTGGCGGGAACGCGGCGCCGGCCGGCGGCGGCGGCGGCGCTCGACCGTGGCCGCCCACTGCCGGAACACGCAGGCCGTCAGCACACACAGATCAGCGGCACACAGGTTATTGGAACAGCCATCCACCCATCGCATGGGGGAAACAGCCGACACCCAACATACACTTCCTCATTGACAAGCCAAAAGACACATACATACACGCAGAAATACAACAGCTATTCCTACAATTCACAACACAGCACGCCAACTACAACATCATATATACAGACGGTTCCAAATCACATACACAGCAGACGGGCGCAGCGGCGGTGCTGTACACCAACGCAGCGCCGCCGCGGGTCATCCTACGCGCCTGTCTGCACGACACAGCATCCACATACACAGCATAATTACTCGCTGCACAATTGCAGCACAAAGCACCAATGGGGCCCATATGCCAATCCTTAGCTAGGGAATGAAAACCGGCCAGTGGAAATGATACTAAGAAAGATTGCATCGCTGCTGTTTTCTCATGCGGAAAATATGCAAAACTAATTCCAAAACGAAAGACGTTTCCGCTCTCAATAATCCACCAAAACCTCCACTGAGTTGGATTTTTGTTCTTCACTCTATGCTAATTTATTCTAGCTCGAGAGACTCGTTCGTGTTTGCCTGCTGGGCTGACCGCCTCGTTCCGAGACTGGTGCCACTCACCGATGCCCGGCTTGGGCAGGTACATGTAGTGCCGGGAGGGCGAGTTTGTGAACAGGTCGAGGCCGCTGGGACCGGGCGAGTCGAAGCGTGGCGGCTCGTAGTGGTGTGCGGCGTAACTAGCGTTTACCGCACCGTCGCCAGATGTCACTGGAACCGGACAGCGACACGTGATGTCAACACACGGAGGATCGGGGATACGTGAACCATCGCACTTACTGTGAGTCGTCCAAGATTCCTCACAGTGGTCTGGGACCGGTATATCGTGGCCCACAGCTTGAGGAGCTGAAAGACACCAAACACGACAGCCACACAACCATCGTTGGTTGGTTATTTGGCCTTTCGGGCGCATCGACTGCGTTGGTCATACAGCGCCCATTCACAACCATCGTTCAACCAACCAGCTCAATTACTTGAAAGAACTGCACAATCAAGCAAAAGTACGCTCTTCTTAAAGCGAGGAATAGACGTTGGCATTAATTGTATATTCGTGATCAGCACGCGTCGAGTGACACATCCTGTCTTCCGAGTTGCGTGGTGCCGATTGCTGATCGTCAGGTGTCTGACTGTGGGCAGCTCTGCTCAGCCCGCACCACCACGCACCGTTTGTGTGCGACTTCCGGAGCGGCATGCTGGTGACGCTGCTGCTCTCCGGGTTCAGGTCGACCGGCAGCGTGTCCGACTGCGACCTCTCGTGACTGCGACCTGCCGGGTCAGCCGCCGGGTCAGCGGCCGGGTCAGCAGCCGCGAGGTCCATCTGCCACTGTCCGTCTGTCTCTGATCCCCACAGCTCCCTGGGCCGACCACCGAACTCGCCATACGGCGCCACCGCAGCCCGGCCCGCAATGTCTCAAATTCGGAACATTTGGTGGAAAACGGCACATAGCCGAAGACATGTCGTCACTGTTCAACACAAACACACACACGCACACGTCCTTAACTGATACACATTGAAGGCATTGATTCGCTTCATCGTGAGGGTTGTGCAGTGTTGTTGAGCGCTGCAAGAAGAATACTTTGCCTTAGTTGTGTGCAGACTTGCCTTAGAAGTGCAGAGTTGTGCGCCGTCTCCTGTAGGGTGTGTGTGTGGCGGAGGGGAAACACTGACCAGGGGCGGGCCGCCGGCGCGCCTGGCCCGGTGACGGTGACGGTGACGGTGACGACATCTCTTGCAGTGTGTGTGTGTATAGGGTAGTGTGTGTGTGGAGGGACACTGACCAGGGGCGGGCCGCCGGCGCGCCTGGCCCGGTGACGGGGACGACGCCGGGCTGCCGGCCGTCAGCAGGTGGTGGGCCGGCCGCTGCGCCGCCAGCGGCTGGTGCGGCCGCGTCTTGGTCTCGGCCAGCGACATCAGCTTCCTGACGGCGCTCGGCGACGCCGCGCCTGTGTATGAACGTCAGCCACGTCAGCCGTCAGCCACATCAGTCACGTCAGCCGTGTGGTTATGTGGCTGTACGGACGTCAGCCGTCAGCCACGTCAGCTGTGTGTACGGACGTCAGCCACATCAGTCACGTCAGCCGTCAGCCACGTCAGCTGTGTGTCCGGACGCCACATCAGTCACGTCAGCCGTTGGTTATGTGGTACGGACGTCAGCCACGTCAGTGTTGCCGGACGTCAGCCACATCAGTCACGTCAGCTGTGCGACGTCAGCCGTGTGTACGGACGTCAGCCACGTCAGCCGTATCAGTCACGTCAGTCGTGTGTACGGACGTCAGCCACATCAGTCACGTCAGCCGTATGTACGGACGTCAGCCGTCAGCCACGTCAGTCGTGTGTACGGACGTCAACAGTCAGCCGTCAGCCACGTCAACCGGGTGGCACATCTCCACTGCCAGCACACTATCGCACTCAAGGGATCAGCTTCATTTGTGAAGCGTTCACCTTAATTTGTGAAATCGTAATCCGAAGTTGTGAAGCGTTCATATTAATGTGTGAAATGTTCATCGGAAGTTGCGAAGTGTTCATCTTAACTTGGCGCACCAGGATCTTAATTTGGCGCAGCTGATCACTTCAATGAGCACTGAAGTGATCAGCATAATTCGTGAAGCATTCATCTAAAATTGTGAAATGTTCATCGGAAGTTGTGAACTGTTCATCTCAATTTGGCGCCCCGGGATCCACGCAGTTTTCAACGAATACGACTCTGGTCAAATATCGGTCCGCATCACATAATAACAGATGCATACGGTTAGTTAGTTATTTGGGCGCACCGACCAGAGTTGATCACTCTCCAGATGCAGTACAGAGCGTCAAAAGCAGGCGGCTGATGGCATAATAACCAGGATACAATAACCCAAATCGCAGAATTCAGTGAACTCTCAAACGGGCGCGAGCATTCACACACCCAACTAGACACCCCACCACAGTGCTAAATTATTCGCAAAATAGGGTGGAATTTACCACTTTCTGAACACTCAATCGACATCCCGCTCCAAGAAGTATAGACTTCCTGCTTTTTGATGCATGCTTATGAAGTGTCTCCTTTCTAACATTACCTCGTTTGTTAAGTAGCATGATCATGCTCTTGATAAGGGGTGGTGGTACACGAATAGTCGGCAATGCAATTTCAGGTAAGTTGATTATTCATAATGCGAACATCACCTGGGTATATATTATTTTTATCTCGTTATCCAAAATATAGCTCTTCCTAACATTTGAATATCAAAACAAATGATCAGGGTACGAACATTGGCTCAAATTTAAGTCTGAAAAACATCAAAGGCACTTGGAATGATACTAATTTCATGACAAATTTCGACATCCTACTGTGCTCGTTTCGACATCTCACACCTAACGAAAAAACCAATATTTTCACACTGCCCCACCACCATACACGATATCGCGTTGGCACCTGGAACACAATTCAGACAGCATCACCCCAAAACGATGACAATGTTAATGATAACATCAGCCATCTTCATTCTGGAGGTCATTGCGACACTCACCATTCGAAATGCAACCCCACACAATTCCACAAACATTGTTCAACCTGTTAGGCCGTCGGCTGCCGCAATGTTGTCCTGCTCCAAGACGCCAGGGAGCGTCGTCTTGGTCCAATGCCCGTGAAGCGTCTCCACAGGTATTCAGCCTATGCCATTTTCGCAATCATTCAGGCAATACCCGCGTCTTCACCGCATCTAGTACTCCAGACTGGTTAATTAATTAGTTATTCGGGCGCCCACTGTGAGGTCATCTAGCGTATATTCGCCGGACTGGTCTGTGTTGAAGCATCAGATGACATTTTACAATGTGTCCAGTGTGCGTACCGTTAGCCACACACACTGGACACTGGACTTGCAGTGTGCATAGCTGACCGAATCTGGCGCCGTAGGCAACCGATCTGTTTGTTTGTTTGTTTATTGGGTGGTTCACGACACACTTTATGCACATTCTAGGCTAATGGCGCCGCCTACACTGTTTCGCCGGTGGGTCGCGGGATTGGGAAATGTCCTGAGTGGCGCTGGAGTCGAACCCGGGACCTTTGGTACCCGTAGGCAACCGATCGAACTTGGTCCGCTCTGGGGGTCCGGCAACTGACCGAATTTGGCGCGGTCGCGGCGCCCGTCGCTGGCCGCGCTGGCGGAGCTGGTGCTGCTGGTGGTGGACAGCGTGGGCGACGGGTGGCGCCGCCTGTCGAGCCAAACACACAACACGTCAGCTGGACTCACAACACCGCGTGTTGGCCACGCGCACGACACAACACCTCGGCCGGACTCACAACACAACACGCCGACCGGACACGGCAAACCGGCCAAAAACGACTCCCCGGTCAGTATTGACTGTCTGATTTGGCATACGCCCACGCCGTATCACCAGCTATATCAGCCAATACGGTGATGTAAGCCATAGGCTGAGGACACATCGGAACAGCTAATACCCGAATCACTCAAATATGCCGTATGCAGAGGTATCATCAGTACGTCGTAACGTCCTGGAACTCGTTAGTTTGTTATTGTAGCTTAGGGTCTCATCGACTGCGAAGGTCATACAGCGCCCATAACTCAACATAGAGGCAAGTAGAGTCAAATCTGAAGAGTTATAAGTGACGATGTCGGATCTGTTCAGGATAAAAATAGTTCTAGCCACGTATACAGCAGTGTATTAATGACCATGGAAATCAAACAAAACTCAATTTTGAGGATTTTTTTTACAGTTGGCCCGAGTAGATGTCATACTCCTCCCCTAATACTTCCCGAACTCGTTTGTCATATAGATCGGACGGTCTCGCCCACGATGACGTCACGGTCTACAATGACGTCAAATTTAGCACCATAGAAGGCCAGCATATTGGTGGCATATAGTAGCGTAGCACGGCACCAAAACCCAACTGCAGGATTCAGTCCATATTATACCATATTATCAAATGCGCTCCAAGTCGAGCATGATAGACTATCCACATGTTCTTGCAATTTCATGCTGTCTGGCTTCAATGCAGACAACTTAAGACGTTAAACCACGCTCTCAGGAGATTAAAGGCTCTTGCTAAGTGTTCATGTTCGCTAATTAGCATCACTCAAAAGCTCTATTATCCCAGAACACACCAGTACATCGTCAGCCACACCTGAATCGGCATACCTCAACCCAGAACACCCCCACACACACACACGCGCGCGCGCGCACGTGCCGTGCCGCCAGCGCTACCTGGTGGTGGTGGTGGACGAGCCGGCCGGCGGCGCCTCCACCTCCAGCGACATCTGCAGCAGCCGCTCCTCGTCCTGCACCACCGTCAGGTGCGACAGGTAGGCCTTCACGCGGCGCACCATCTGCGCCTGTTGGTGGCCGCACGCCGAGGTCACGGCAGGTCACACCGTCAGCCCGGGACCAACACACCGTCAGCCAGGGACCAACACACCGTCAGCCAGGGACAAACACACCGTCAGCCAGGGACCAACACACCGTCAGCCAGGGACCAACACACCGGGGTTGGTAGGTTATTGGTTTTTTTACGACACATCGACCATTAAGTCATGCAGCACCGCCAATCTCTCACGCCGATTGGTCGCGGGTGAAGATTAGCGACAGGTGAGACTCGAACCCACAACCTTTCAATTGTGAGACAAGCAGCTTACCCCTAGGCTACTCATCCCCCACACCACAGGGGAGCTCGACCGAATACAGCACGCGTTATGCCGAGCTAATTCTTCATGGACGGACTGACAACACTCGAAAGGCATAGTTTAGATACACTCGACACACTCAACATTCACGCCCACGGAAACATCGCCTGGCGGACCCGGCGGCAGCTCCCGTTGACGCAGCGGCGAGCTGCAAAATCCCCTCCCAAAAGAACGGAATCTCCACTAGTAGGTACAACCGCCATCCAAACCGGCCGCTGCTTATGATAGCCACGGCTCCTGCGCCTTCTCTGAGCAACACGTGTCGACACAACACACGTCCAATAATGGGCAGGGACGGGACGAGGCAGCGTCTGTCCAGTAACGGACAGGAACGGGTTTGTTCACTTATTGGATGGCTCTTGACGCATTTTATACACGATCGCGACTAATGCAGCCACCCACACTGTTTCGCCGGTGGGCCGCTGGATCGGGAAATGTCCCGAGTGGTGCGAGTGTTGCACCCGGTACCGCTGGTACCCAGAGCTCAACACCTCAACCACTCGCCCCCCCTCCCCCGGCTGCGACTCCGTCCAGCCTCTGTCCTGCCGGCACCCACCTCCTCGAACATCTTCTTGGGGTTGGACTGCGCCTGCGACTTGCGCCGCCGCTTGACGGTGGCGTTGCGCTGAGCGGTCAGCGTCATCTGACCGAGGCCCGACTGGCCGGCCAGCTCCAGCATCGAGCACGGGTCGTACTGCACCGAGCACATGTCCGACAGTGTCCGCACCTGCGGAGGGCACGTTCGTTATATACACTGTACCATGTGCGACAGTGTCCGCACCTGCGGAGAGCACGTTCGTTATATACACTGTACCATGTGCGACAGTGTCCGCACCTGCGGAGGACGTTCGTCATATGCACTGTACCATGTGCGACGTGTCCGACCTGCGAGGGGACGTTCGTTATACACACTGTACCATGTGCGACAGTGTCCGCACCTGCGGAGGGGACGTTCGTTATATACACTGTACCATGTGCGACAGTGTCCGCACCTGCGGAGGGGACGTTCGTTATACACACTGTACCATGTGCGACAGTGTCCGCACCTGCGGAGGGCACGTTCGTCATATACACTGTACCATGTGCGACAGTGTCCGCACCTGCGGAGGGGACGTTCGTTATACACTGTACCATGTGCGACAGTGTCCGCACCTGCGGAGGGGACGTTCGTTATACACACTGTACCATGTGCGACAGTGTCCGCACCTGCGGAGGACGTTATACACTGTACCATGTGCGACAGTGTCCGCACCTGCGGAGAGGACGTTCGTCATATACACTGTACCATGTGCGACAGGGTCCGCACCTGCGGAGGGGACGTTCGCTATATACACTGTACCATGTGCGACAGTGTCCGCACCTGCGGAGAGGCACGTTCGCTATACACTGTACCATGTGCGACAGGGTCCGCACCTGCGGAGAAGAGGATCGTTATCACACTGTACCATGTGCGACAGTGTCCGCACCTGCGGAGGGCACGTTCGTTATACACTGTACCATGTGCGACAGTGTCCGCACCTGCGGAGGGACGTTCGCTATATACACTGTACCATGTGCGACAGTGTCCGCACCTGCGGAGGGACGTTCGCTATATACACTGTACCATGTGCGACAGTGTCCGCACCTGCGGAGAGGACGTTCGCTATATACACTGTACCATGTGCGACAGTGTCCGCACCTGCGGAGGGGACGTTCGTTATATACACTGTACCATGTGCGACAGTGTCCGCACCTGCGGAGGGACGTTCGTTATACACATGTACCATGTGCGACAGTGTCCGCACCTGCGGAGAGGACGTTCATATACACACGTACCATGTGCGACAGTGTCCGCACCTGCGGAGGGGACGTTCGTTATATACACTGTACCATGTGCGACAGTGTCCGCACCTGCGGAGGGGACGTTCGTTATACACATGTACCATGTGCGACAGTGTCCGCACCTGCGGAGGGCACGTTCGCTATATCACTGTACCATGTGCGACAGTGTACGCACCTGCGGAGAGGACGTTCGTTATATACACTGTACCATGTGCGACAGTGTCCGCACCTGCGGAGAGGACGTTCGTTATACACACTGTACCATGTGCGACAGTGTCCGCACCTGCGGAGAGGACGTTCGTTATATACACTGTACCATGTGCGACAGTGTCCGCACCTGCGGAGGGCACGTTCGTCATATACACTGTACCATGTGCGACAGTGTCCGCACCTGCGGAGGGGACGTTCGTTATATACACTGTACCATGTGCGACAGTGTCCGCACCTGCGGAGAGGACGTTCGTTATATACACTGTACCATGTGCGACAGTGTCCGCACCTGCGGAGAGGACGTTCGTTATATGCACTGCACCGACGGCTGTGAGTGTCAACGGCTGTGACGGCGACACTTGCCATGTGCACTTCATCTCTCCGTTTGTTAAACCGACACGTCCGACCACCATGTTCAGTCAGGATCACAAACCATCCATACATCTTGGTTGGTTCACTTTGAGTTTTGGGGCACACCGGCCACGTTTGGTCATGCATCGCCCATCCGTCCATATTGCTTGCAAGTGGATGCAATACAACCCACAAGGGTTGACGCACCCTAAAGCCCCAATAATAATCATCATCATAATCATCATCTTGCTTACAAGCGAACGTTTGTTTATTGGTTGGTTCACGACACACTTTATGCACATTCACGGCTAATGGCGCCACCCACACTGTTTCGCCGGTGAGCCGCGGGATTGGGAAATGTCCTGAGTGGCGCTAGAGTTGAACCCGGGACCTTTCGTACCCATAGCCCGTCACCGTAATCACTCGGCCATCCCCGCCCCGCTTACAAGCGAACGCGAAAACTCCGCCCCTCGGTGGGTTTCGAACCCAAGACCTACCCCTCGGACGTCGTGCGCCTCACCCAGCCGGCAGCGAGCCGGCGGCAGGGTCAACTCCAGCAGCAGCACGTACCTCCTTGGCGATCATGCGCAGCTTCTCGAAGTTGACCAGGCCGTCCACCCAGGTGTCGTTGCCGAGGTGGATGAACGTCAGGTCCTTCTTCACGATCGGGTAGAACGGGATCTGCGCCGGTGGAAGGTGCGGCATTAGGGCTGGTTGGTTGGTTGGTTGGTTGGTTGGTTGGTTGGTTGGTTGTTGGCTTTACGACACATCGACCGTTGAGTCATGTAGCGTCGCCAATCTCTCCCGCCGATTGGTCGCGGGCGAAGAGTACCGACAGGCGAGACTCGAACCCACAAACTTTCGGTTGTGAGACGAGCAACCTACCCCTAGACCACTCGCCCCCGTGCCGCATTAGGGACGCATCGCCACCGATCTACAGTTCGAGCGTGGATGTAGCTCGACCAGTGTGTCCAAACTCGCCTTGGGTCCAATATCAGTAGTAAGACAAATGTGTCGATTTTTTTTACACGGGATGCAAACAAACAAACGTTACATTCATGACACACCACGAAATTTATGGACGCACACGTAACTATTTCAAGAGAACAAATGCCCATACCCTGTGACCGGAATGGAAGACCCAGCCAAATGACCCAATCCAGCGTCCGAACCCTGTGAGCTGGGTCAGTACGGATGAACACCAAATCACAAACGATGCCAGCGACTCCACCCAGCGACCACGGTCAGCCACTTAACCCGGTGACAGGTCAGTGACCCAGACCAGCAACAAGGCCCTTAGCCTCATGTCCGCGACCGAACCAGAAGTAGAAGTCAGCGACCTGACTTCGGCATCTCAATCCAGTGACCCGAGCAACTACCCCCAGCTCGACGACCCAGGTCAGCGACCTGACCTCTGCCGCCAAGTCCAGTGGCCCGAACAACTACCCCCAGGTCGGTTTCCCAGTCCAGTGACACGAGGTCAGGTGGGCAACCAGACCTTCGCCCGAGCAACTACCCCAGGTCGGAAGGTCAGCCAGACGACCCAGGTCAGTGACCTGACCTCGGCCGTTCTCTCACCAGCGGCGGCTGCACGTGCTCGGAGTTGATGAGGTTGCGGTACTTGGACATGTTGCGACTGGGATCCATCAGTGACTGCGGCCACACAGAGAGTGTCAGCGACGGATCCACGGATCCGCCTTCGAACGTCACCAAACGCGCCCGAACATGACGCGTGCTCGTGGCCGAAACAATGGATCACGAGACTCGATCGCGGCACGTTCAGATAAGTGGAACATGTTCAGGACAAGCATCGGGACCCAGTGATCCGTGTTTAAATATGTGAGGCAGATCAATTGTGTCCCGAGTTCGAATCCACCAATCCAAGCCACGGACAACTTACACGAGGCACATTACGGTAACAGTTCATGGAGACCAACTAAAGAGCACCAATCGAGGACTATTCGTGATAATGAAACGCAGACTAACTAAGCAGTCACAATGCAGTTTGCCACCAGTATCTAGATAATGTGAATCAAGAACTCCGGTATCGGAATCCAGAGCAAGCAAGCGAAGGCATCCAGGCTTCGGATCATAGTAGATAATTGTGCCCCCCCCCCCGAGTCATAAACAGAAGAACCAGGAACACGACCATGGGAACAGACTACACATGTGGGTACTTGGCACAGAACAGAACCAGATGCAGACAGCAAATCTTGTGCTGACTCCGATGGCCCATGACAGTGGTTCCTGCTTTTGGGGCCATCCTTCTCTTTCTGTCGGGACCATGCCTGAATCCCTCCTCAAAAACAAAAATGCCCAACTGTCTTTAAATCACCGAACAATTTCTGCAAATATACCCAGGACCAAAACAACCTTCTTGGTTGGTTATTGGTTTTACGACACATCGACCGTTGAGTCATGTAGCGTCGCCAATCTCTCACGCCGATTGGTCGCGGGCGAAGAGTAGCGACAGGTGAGCTCGAACCCACAACCTTCCGATTGTGAGACGAGCAACTTACCCCTAGACTACTTGCCCCCGCAAAACAACCTTCAAACTAGTGGCGCCAGAAGCCAGCCGGTCCAATCCATCAGCGCAAGGCTGACAGGCGGACTGGACCACTGCCAAGACAATGTCCCGCCACCCGATCCCAGCTTCAGCCAGCCGTCACAGCGACCGTCCGCACCGCCGCGCGCCGGCAGCCTCACCAGCATGTCGTTGTACATCTTCTGGTACTTGGACGGCAGCTTCTCCCACGTCTGCTTCAGCCGGCCCACCGAGCCGTGGCTCAGGCCCGACACGATGTTGAAGAGCGAGTTGAAGTTCTTGCAGTCCTTGCAGTGGCCTGCCGGGGGCGCGAGGCGCGTCAGCGGACGGGCGCGGCAGGCACACACTGGGTGTTGTGATCACGACACTCGCCACAGCCGCCGGCTGGGACCCGCTCCAGATCGTCGGACACCGGGAGCCGGCCCCACCCACCGCCGGGCGACTACCGCCGCGACTGGTCGGCGCGAGACGACACGCGAGGACGACACGTCAGGGCGACTCTGGGCGACACGTGAGGGCGACTCTGGGCGACACGTGAGGGCGACACGTGAGGGCGACTCTGGGCGACACGTGAGGGCGACTCTGGGCGACACGTAAGGGCGACGCTGGGCGACACATGCCTGACACGTGAGCGCAGGACCGATGCCACCGTCCGATCCGCTAATTTTAGTTCAGCGGCAAAATTTTGACCGAGAGTTTAACGTGCCGTCAAAGCACCGACACGGCCTTATTGGTCCAGGCCTTATTGGAGTTCGTACCCGGTAGTTGGTCCCAGGCCGTATTGGACCAGCCGCCAACCGACACTCCCGGCCGGGGGCTAAATGCGAGCCAGTGAAGCGACTCGAACCCTGCCTCGCCAGGCCAGGAGACACCAATATGAGCCAGCGCTCCAACCAATTGAGCTGCCGGGGTGGCGACTGAAAGCACCCGCCTTGCACTTGGCTTTTCATATTATTTGCTACCCTTGGGTTCGCGGTCCCCAGCTGCTTGTGATGCTAGCTCACCCGTGGCTATTAGGTGAGCGAGTGGCGACACAAAAAAGCCTGCACTGACACATTAGTCAGAACATAATACCAGGGACGTTTCTTTTTATGTTTCAGACTCCACCTCGCACCAAAAAGTCGAGTCAACACCGTTCAAATAGTGGCCAATTGATAACCATATGGCTGCACTCATTGGCTGCAATCAATCCACGGTACAACACCGGAAGCAACACAGCAGAAACAGCACGGAGAAAACGTGGAGGAAGAACAGGCAGGCAGCAGAAAGGCGCACTCACGAGCAACTTTGATGAACTGCTTGACGATCTTCATCCGCTTGACTAGATTATGTTCGCTGCAGACGGCCGTGATGACCCAGAACATCTCGCGGTTCACCAGCTGAAACGGGTCACGGGTCACGGGTCACCGCTGCAGGTCACGACTTGAGCCATGGCCACCACGCTGTAGTATCGAGCATGGAGCAGCTATTAATCATCACGGTTGCACCAAAACATCGCAACTACCAACATTAAAACATTATGGCTCGTAAGATACTGCGGATTGGAGTGGCGACAACTAGCACGGACACGCCTCAACGCACGATATCTGGCATGAGCAGGCATGGATACAATAATATACCTGAACAAAATGTGTAACGAGGCATCGTGCTTTGTCTCCATATATCACCGATATAACCAAGCCCAGTCGCGGTCATAATTGCAGATAAAACCAATCGCTGTCAGTTCAGGGTTGGACACAAGGGGTTTCCATCAAGTTTGTCATTCAGGATACTACCCTCTCAAGGAAAATATCCACCTCCTGCCGAATGACTCAATGCAGTGGTGTAAAAATAAGCGCTAACTTACTCGTTTGAGAAAAAAAAACATTCTCGAAATTGACTACCAAGTACCAAAAGGAGCTTAGAATGTCAGAAACAGAACAAACATATCCCCTCCAAATCACAACGCCCCAAGATCTATATTCCCAACTCTAGGATTCAAAACACAACTTCAGCCTCGGGTCAGCCGCGTCCTCAGCCAGGAGGCTCTCACTGCAGCGTGACCCGCTATCACTGACCGACCTCTGACCGGACCGAGACCACCCGGCATCTCCGAGGAGACACCCTCTCTGCAGGTGGAGATGGTGGTGGTGCAACTGACCTCGGCGGGTGTGGGTGGAGATGGGAGGGGGCGACTGACCTCGCCGGGTGGGGATGGAGAGGGCGGCGGCACAACTGACCTCGGCGGGTGAGGGATGGAGATGGGAGCGGCACAACTGACCTCGCCGGGCGGGGATGGAGAGGGTGGCGGCACAACTGACCTCGGCGGGTGGGGGGAAGGGAGGGGCACACCTGCCGGGTGGGGATGGAGAGGGCGGCGGCAAACTGACCCGGCGGGTGGGGTGGAGATGGGAGGGGCGACACGGCTGGGGGAGAGGGGGGGCGACACTCGGTGGGGGGAAGGCGCACCGGCGGGTGGGGTGGAGATGGAGGGCGACTGACCTCGCCGGGTGGGGTGGAGGGCGGCGGCACAGCGACCTCGGCGGGAGGATGAGAGGAGGGCGACACCCGGCAGGTGGGGGAGAGGGCGACACCTCGGCGGGTGGGGGATGGTGGAGATCGGAGGAGGCGACTGACCTCGCCGGGTGGGGATGGAGAGGGTGGCGGCACAACTGACCTCGGCGGGTGGGGGATGGAGATGGGAGGGGGCTACTGACCTCGGCAGGTGGGGGTGGAGAGGGGGCGGCGCGACTGACATCGCCGGGTGGGGGTGGAGATGATGAGTGTGGAGAGTGGAGATGATGATGATGAGATGGAGAGTGTGGGGAGGGGGAGACTGACCTCGGCGAACTGGTGCAGGCCGGGCGAGCCGTAGCGACTCCTCAGCTCGAACAGGTCGTCGACGTACTCGGTGGACTCGATCTGACGGAACAGACTGAAGTCGTCCAGGGTGAGCTGGAACGGAACGGCGCCGGCGGCTGGTCAGTCACAAGTGCACCGACACCAAACGCACAACCACGGAGGTGTGCACACGCACACACTCACACGCGCACACACAAAGTCACGAGGAGCAAGCGCTAACACTACACAAATCGGAAAGGAACGCTTAGTTTCAGGGAGAGTATTGACTCATGAAAAACTGCCACTAGATCGACCACGCGCAGAGCCATGTACTGATATTTTGTAGCGTGAACTCATCCGACATTGTCGTCGGACGAATTTGGCAACATGACGAGCGAAAGATAATGTTGATAATGCTGCACCTGTGGGCAACAATGTGATAGCACCAGTGCCCCAGAATCCATCTAGAGATGAGGTGTCAGAATGGAGTGGTAGTAAGAGTGGAACATTGAGGCAGGAAAAGGTGTAATCCAGAAATTGCCAGCAAGGTTGTATTTGCTGGGATACACCCATTATACCCAACATTAATGGCAGTAACACAACATTTCAATAAGATGTTTCCAGATTCTGATGCCACTTTTTTCGTTACTTTCAGGGCATGAGCAGGACAAGATGCCAGTGGAACATCATTGACGACATTGCGAGATAAGAGCGGAACACGATCCCCAGCTGGATGTCACCCCAAACTCCACCGATTTCAAACCAGACGTCCCCGGCCCAGACGCCGCCCGACCCATCTCCGGCCCGGTACGCCCCCAGGCCTCACCTGGACGGCCACCTCGAGCGCGTTCAGCTGCAGGAAGTGGACGCCGCCCTCGCGCGGCAGCTCGGCCGCCAGCTCGTCGGGCACCAGCGGCTCCGTCACCTGATTATTCTTCAGGTAATACCTGCCGGAGAGGTGGACAGTCGGGTCAGTCTTCAGGTAATACCTGCCGGAGAGGTGGACAGCTGGGTCAGTCTTCAGGTAATACCTGCCGGAGAGGTGGACAGCTGGGTCAGTCTTCAGGTAATACCTGCCGGAGAGGTGGACAGTCGGGTCAGTCTTCAGGTAATACCTGCCGGAGAGGTGGACAGTCGGGTCAGTCTTCAGGTAATACCTGCCGGAGAGGTGGACAGTCGGGTCAGTCTTCAGGTAATACCTGCCGGAGAGGTGGACAGTTGGGTCAGTCTTTAGGTAATACCTGCCGGAGAGGTGGACAGCTGGGTCAGTCTTCAGGTAATACCTGCCGGAGATATCTTCAGGTAATACCTGCGGAAGGTGCAGTCTTCAGGTAATACCTGCCGGAGAGGTGGACAGTGGGTCAGTCTTCAGTTCGGAGAGGTGGACAGTCGGGTCAGTCTTCAGGTAATACCTGGCGGAGAGGTGGACAGTTCTGCGGGTCAGTCTTCAGGTAATACCTGCCGGAGAGGTGGACATTGGGTAGTCTTAGGAGGTACAGTCGGGTCAGTCTTCAGGTAATACCTGCGGAGAGGTGGACAGCTGGGTCAGCTTCGTATCAAAAGGTGGTCAGGTAATACCTGCCGGAGAGATGGACAGTCGGGTCAGTTTCAGGTAAACTGCCGGAGGTGGACAGTCTTCAGGTAATACCTGCCGGAGAGGTGGACAGTCAGTCTTCAGGTAATACCTGCCGGAGAGGTGGACAGTCAGTCTTCAGGTAATACCTGCCGGAGAGGTGGACAGCTGGTCAGTTTTCAGGTAATACCTGCCGGAAGGTGGACAGCTGGCATCTTCGTAATACCTCCGAGAGGTGGACAGTCTTCAGGTAATACCTGCCGGAGAGGTGGACAGCTCGTAGGGGGGTTTGTATCGGAGGGTGCAGTCAGTCATCTTCAGGTAATACCTGCCGGAGAGGTGGACAGCTGGGTCAGTCTTCAGGTAATACCTGCCGGAGAGGTGGACAGTCGGGTCAGTCTTCAGGTAATACCTGCCGGAGAGGTGGACAGCTGGGTCAGTCTTCAGGTAATACCTGCCGGAGAGGTGGACAGCTGGGTCAGTCTTCAGGTAATACCTGCCGGAGAGGTGGACAGCTGGGTCAGTCTTCAGGTAATACCTGTCGGAGAGGTGGACAGCTGGGTCAGTCTTCATGTAATACCTGCCGGAGAGGTGGACAGCTGGGTCCGTCTTCAGGTAATACTTGGCGAAGAGGTGTTAGTTATTTGAGTATTAGGGCGCCTCGAACAGAGTTGATCATTCGCGCCCTTGCGGGCCAGGTGGTGAGTCGAGTTCCTCATCGGGTAATACCTGACGGGGAGGCGACGAACCAGGTCGGTTTTCAGGCACTACTTGGTGAGATACCGAACCGTGTTACCCTTCAGGTAAAACCGATACTCTTCAGGCAATACAGGTCAATTCTGTAATGGTTAATACCTGCCGTGGAGGATTCAGATACCCACTGAAGATTACCATGCTCCTCATGTAATATAGGCCCAGGGGTTCTTCAATTAATACTTATAATGGAGTGAGATTAGGATCCGGTTATCTTGCAGGTGGCAACTGAGAAGAAATGCGGTTATGCCAGTTCAAAAACAGCGATGTTCTGCTACATGTAAAAAGTGAATGCTATTCACTTTTCTTCACCTGTACTCCGAAGGCCCAGCCGTCAAACTCAGCATCAACAGACCAAGCTTTGGCTATTCGTCGGGGATAATACTGCCCAGGAGTGGGCCGGTGACACCGGCCCACTCCTGAATATTCTGGTTGAAGACCCAACGACAACCTGCAGAACACTTGGACCCCATATTGACCAGATCGCCGTAATAAAGTGGTCCGCATGTGCTCAGGTGGCTTATAACTAGGGACGCATCGACTGCACTACTCATACAGCTGCTGCAGATTAGCTTCAGGGATCCACCGACTGCATTACTGATACAACTGCTCCTGCAGCTCAGCTTCAGGGACACATCAACAGCACTACTCACACAGCTGCTCCTGTGGCTCAGCTCAGGGGCGCATCGACTGCACACACGACCCACCCGTCGCCCAGCTGTGTGTCAGCCCTCACCTTCTGTGGCTCAGCTCAGGGCCGCATCGACTGCACACACGACCCACCCGTCGCCCAGCTGTGTGTCAGCCCTCACCTTCTGTGGCTCAGCTCAGGGCCGCATCGACTGCGCACACGACCCACCCGTCGCCCAGCTGTGTGTCAGCCCTCACCTTCTGTGGCTCAGCTCAGGGACCCATCGACTGCGCACACGACCCGCCCGTCGCCCAGCCGGGTGTCGGCTCTCACCTGCTGTGGCTCAGCTCAGGGGCGCATCGACTGCACACACGGCCCAGCCCGTCGCCCAGCTGTGTGTCAGCTCTCACCTTCTGGGCTCCAGCCCGTCTGCCAGTGTCGGCTCTCACCTGACCGCCCGGCCCCTCTGCCAGTGTCGGCCTCCGCTCAGCCCCGCTCGATGCGCTCACCTGCCGCCCAGCCCCTCTGCCAGTGTCGGCTCTCACCTGGCGGCCAGCCCTCTGCCAGTGTCGGCTCTCACCTGCCGCCCCCCGTCTGCCAGTGTCGGCGCTCACCTGCCGCCCAGCCCCTCTGCCAGTGTCGGCTCACCCGCCCAGCCCCATGCTGCCCAGCCCTGCCAGTGTCGGCTCTCACCTGCTGCCCAGCCCTCTGCCAGTGTCGGCTCTCACCTGCCGCCCAGCCCGTCTGCCAGTGTCGGCTCTCACCTGCTGCCCAGCCCCTCTGCCAGTGTCGGCTCTCACCCGCCGCCAGCCCGTCTGCCAGTGTCCGCTCTCACCTGCTGCCCAGCCCCTCTGCCAGTGTCGGCTCTCACCTGCTGCCCAGCCCCTCTGCCAGTGTCCGCTCACCTGCTGCCCAGCCCCTCTGCCAGTGTCGGCTCTCACCTGCTGCCCAGCCCCTCTGCCAGTGTCGGCTCTCACCTGCTGCCAGCCCCTCTGCCAGTGTCCGCTCACCTGCTGCCCAGCCCCTCTGCCAGTGTCGGCTCTCACCTGCTGCCCAGCCCCTCTGCCAGTGTCCGCTCACCTGCTGCCCAGCCCCTCTGCCAGTGTCGGCTCTCACCTGCTGCCCAGCCCCTCTGCCAGTGTCGGCTCTCACCTGCTGCCAGCCCCGTCTGCCAGTGTCCGCTCACCTGCTGCCCAGCCCGATGCGCTCGGCCAGGTTCTGCATCTGGTCAGGCAGCCGGCGCTGCTTGACCACGCCGCCGGCGCCGGCCGTCACCTCGCACAGGCTGTAGTTGCTGCTCGGGTCGGTGATGCCGAACTCGCGCAGCGACAGCATGCACACCTCGCGCGCGGTCGTCTCCTGCGGCAGCGGCGCGGTGACACTGCCGACCTGACCTGACCTGACCGGTGGCGCCGACTGGCGCTGACCTGACCACTGACCAGCGAGCAAACAACACAGCACATAACCACTGACCTGACCACAGATCAAACACAGCACATGGTAGCCACTGACCTGACCTGACCACTGATCAAACAGCACATGGTGACCACTGACCTGACCTGACCACTGACCAAACAACACATGGTAACCACTGACCTGACCTGACCACTGACCAAACAACACAGCACATGGTAACCACTGACTTGACCTGACCACTGACCAAACAACACAGCACATGGTAACCACTGACTTGACTTGGCCACTGGCCAAACACAGCACATGGCGAACACTGTCCTGACCTGGGCACTGATCAAACACAGTACATGTTGGGCACTGACATGACCTGACCAAGCAATACAGCACATGGTAACCACTGACCTGACCACTGATCAAACAACACAATACATGGCGACACTACCTAATCAGACAACACGACACAGAACGGCACTGCCTGACCAGACAACACGACACAGGGCACCACGTCTGGTCGCGGCATTGCCCGCTACAACCGGCCAGTGTCCTAAAATCAACGCCATTAATTTTGTGAAAAAAAAAAAAATTTTTTGAAAAAAGAAAAAGTGGGAAAAAAAAAAAGGGTCCCCCCTTAAGGGGAAAAAATCGGACTGCACTTTCACTTCAGTCACATGCATTTTTGCAGTCGTGTTAATGACTGCTCACACATTAGTAAATGAAAACCAAGGCAAAGTGAAATAGCACAATTCCATTAACGTAATTTCAGGCCACATGGTCAATTATTTTACACCAACCGGCGCAAAGCCATCGCACCACATGTGCACTCGTGTCAAATCTGCGCCGGCGTTGTGCACCGGTGTGCAATGACTGCACCATCCTTGTGCACCAGTGACCATCCCACACACCTTGTGCACCCGAGCCACAGAGCCGCTCGGCCTTGTGGACCGGTTTTCACCGCAACCACAGCGACAGCTTCGTGCACCTTGTCTCAGAAAAAAATTGTGTAAACCACCATTCCACGGGCCGGGCACACCGGCATCAGCCAACACTGCACCGTCCTTGTGCACCCCGTCAGCCGACATCACCGCGCCATCCTTGTGCACCCCGTCAGCCGACACCACAGCACCCACCTTGTGCACCAGCAGGTACTTGCAGCTCTGGTCGGCCTTGTACACCTTGAGCACGTGCTCGGGGTAGTCGAACTTCCAGTCGTCGTAGCTCAGCTGGCTGATGTCGGGGTTGCTGTGCGAGTGGTACATGGCGCCGGAGCCCTGCTCGCCTCCGCCGCCGCCGCCGCCGCCGCCGCCGCCGACAACTCCGCCGCCCGGCACCAGCGTGTCGTCCGAGTGGTGGGCTTGGCTGAAACAACGGTACGGTCAGAAACGGCGCACCGGGGAGAGGAGAGGAGAGGAGAGGAGAGGCGAGGCGAGGAGAGGAGAGGAGAGAGGAGAGAGGAGAGGAGAAGAGAGGAGAGGCAAGAGGAGAGGAAAGGAGAGGAAAGGAGAGGAGAGGAGAGGAGAGAGGAGAGGAGAGGAGAGGAGAGGAAAGGAGAGGAGATGAGAGAAGAGAGGAGAGGAGAGGAGAGAGGAGAGAAGAGAGAGAGAGAAGCGGGAAGAGGAGGGAGGGAGGGAGGAGAGGCGGCGATGAGGGACGAAAGGGGAAGATGAGATGATAGGCGAGGAGAGGCGCGACGATGCGGGAAGAGGAGAGAGGAAGCGAGGCGAGGAGGCGCGGCGATGCGGGAAGAGGAGAGAGGAAGCGAGGCGAGAAGAGGAAGCGAGGCGAGGAGAGGCGAGACGAGGCGAGGAGAGGAGAGGGGAAGCGAGGCGAGGAGAGGCGCGACAGTGCGGGACGAGGAGGCCAGGAGGGGAGAGGAGAAGCGGGGAGAAGAGTAAATGCGGTGCGAGGCGCGCCACAGCCAGATTTGTCGCGGGAGCACCCGAAACACAGTGTCACTCATTAGCTAATTATTAGGACTTTAGGGCGCATCGACCAGACTTGATCTTTCGCGCCCATAGAGAGACAGACACAGAGCACATCGGCTTGGTGTGCAAATTGAATGACTCCCCACGCGTGAAAGCAAGAAACGAGGTGGCCTCAAGTTACATATGGACACCTGCCTACAGCATCAGCAAGGGCATTCACAGCACAGAACCAATACGATGTGGATTATTCAGGCGTGCGGGCGCATCACCTGCTAGTGGTTATGCAGCGGACATATCCAGCATGTTAAAACAACCGATAAAGTTGGCAGCAGTGTGCATGAGAGGTAGCAGACTACTGGCGGAACTACCCCACCACACACACATCTACCGCAGGGTGACAATGGACGGGGGTGTTTCACGACGCACGTTAAGCACTATCACGGCTAATGGCGCCGCGCACACTGCTTCGCCGGTGGGCCGTGAGGTTGGGAAACGTCCCAAGTGGTGTGAGTGTTGAACCCGGGACCTTTGGTGCCCAAAGCTTACCCCGTTAACCACTCGGCCATCGAAAAACCTTGGGTTCTTTGCGACGCATTCACACGCCAGGCTACATAGCGTCGCCAACCTCTCACGCCGACTGGTCGCCGGTGGACTCGGAAAACGCCGTCGGCTCTGAGATTCGAACCAACAATCTGGCGATCAAGAGTCCGACGCTCTACCAACTGAGCTACCCCCTCCCCCACTCGGCCATCCTAGCCCCACGACAGTGGGTTTTGTTTATTGGTCGGCTCACGACACACTTCATGCACATTCACGGCTAATGGCGCCGCCCACACTGTTTCGCCGGTGGGCCGCGGGATTGGGAAATGTCCTGAGTGGCGCTAGAGTCGAACCCGGGACCTTTGGTACCCATAGCCCGACACCTTAACCACTCGGCCGTCCCCGCCCCACGACAGTGGGCGCGTGTCCGCGGTGCGGCCGCCTGCACGGCGCGCCCGAGGAGACGTCTCGAGCCCGCCGTCGGCCGACACTCACAGCGGCGTCTTGTGCGTGATGGCCTTGACGAGCGCCTTCCTGAACTTGATGGTGCGCAGGCCGAGCGTGGCGAACGTCTTCTGCAGCGGCACCTCCTTCTTGTCCCTCTGCGACGCGTCTGTGGGGTTCGTCGCACGTCAGCGGCGTACAATCGTGCCAGCGTCGAGTCATGAAGTGATCGGACTCGGTTGGACGACGAGCCCCACAGACTCGACGCGTCTGTGGGGCTCGTCGCACGTCAGCGGCGTACACTCGTGCCAGCGTCGAGTCATGAGGTGGTCGGACTTGGTTGGTTGGTTGTTGGTTGGTTATTTGGGCTTAGGGGCGCATCGACTGCTTCGGTCATACAGCGCCCAGGTTGGTTGGTTGTTGGTTTTACGACACCTCCACCGTTGTGTCATGTAGCGTCGCCAATCTCTCACGCCGATTGGCCGAATCCACAAGAGTGAATAGTAGCGACAGGTGAGACTCGAACGCACAGCCTTCCGATTGTGAGACGGCAGTAACTTGCCCCTAGTTTACCCATCCCCCTTCCGCTTAGTGACGCAAACTTAGCGCTGTAATAGTACGCTGCGGAAGAACATCGGGGTCTTCCACACCGCATTCGACCGCTAAGCCACATAGTGTCATCAGCCTCTCACACCGAATGGTTGCGGGTCGACGAGGTAATCCGGCCGGTCACCGGATTCGAACCCACGACCTTACGATCAAGCGCTCAACGCCCTACCGACTAGGCTATCGCGACCCCGTAATCGCACACTGCATTGCTATCCAAGACAACCCGGGTAACATCCCATACCACTGGATCTGCATCATTCTACCAATATTCTAACGTTACTGCTCGCAAGGTACCCAACACAGTTACCTGAGCCAAGTACGGCAACACAAAACGGAATACTTGACGCTTAAAACACAATGGTTGGTTGGCAATGTCCTAAAATTAATTCACCATTAACTTGTGTGGATGAGAAACAAGTTGCTTGGGAATAGTGAAAGATTGGAAGTAAATAAAGGATCGCCACTTAAGGATTAAATAAGTGGAATGCCTTTCATTTCAGTCAGATGCATTTTACATTATTTAGCAGTCGTGTGTATGACTGCCCACACATCATGTGGCAAATGGTAAAACCCAAGACAAGGATGAAATAGCGCAATTCCATTCACTGTGAATTTCCAGGCCACATGGTCAATTATTTTACCCTGTTGGTTGGCTGGTTATTTGGGCTCAGGGGCGCATCAACTGCTTCGGCAATACAGCACGCTTAAAACAGAAAGGACACCATCCTCTACAACCGGGGGGGAGCGTCAGAGTGCAGCCGGCGTCTCTCGTCTCGCACCCGACTCTTCCTCCGACTGGAGGAGGAGGAGGAGGAGGAGGAGGAAGGAGAGAGGAGAGGGAGAGAGGAGGAGGAGGAGGAGGAGGAGAGGAGGCGGGGGCGGGGGGGGGAGGCGGGGGGAGGGGGGGAGGAGGAGGAGGAGGAGGAGGAGGAGGAGGAGGAGGAGGAGGAGGAGGAGGAGGAGGAGGAGGAGGAGGAGGAGGAGGAGGAGGAGGAGGAGGAGAGGAGACCGACGCGGAAAGGCGGACGGCACGCCGTCGTGACTCGTCCGCCGCGCCGTCGTGACGTCACGTACCGTGGTCGCCGGCGGCGGCGGCGGCGGTGACGGCGACGCCGGCCAGGTGCGGCGCCGCCAGCCGCGGCCGCGGGTAGTGGTTGAGGCCGGCCATCTCGGAGCCCTTGCGCTGGCGCGGCCGGATCGCGTCCTCGGGCGTCTGCAGCATCTCCTTGAACGCTGCCGACGCGCGCCGACGCCACGGTCAGACTGGGCCGTGTCGGTGTTGGTGTTGGTGTCAGTGTCGGGTGTGGGTGTCGGGTGTGGGTGTGGGTGTGGGTGTCGGGTGTGGGTGTCGGGTGTGGGTGTCGGGTGTGGGTGTCGGGTGTGGGTGTCGGGTGTGGGTGTCGGGTGTGGGTGTCGGGTGTGGGTGTCGGGTGTGGGTGTCGGGTGTGGGTGTCGGGTGTGGGTGTCGGGTGTGGGTGTCGGGTGTGGGTGTCGGGTGTGGGTGTCGGTGTGGGTGTCGGGTGTGGGTGTCGGGTGTGGGTGTCGGGTGTGGGTGTCGGGTGTGGGTGTCGGGTGTGGGTGTCGGGTGTGGGTGTCGGGTGTGGGTGTCGGGTGTTGGTGTCGGTATCAGTGTTGGTGTCGGTGTCAGTGTCGGTGTTGTAGTGTGAAAATAATGGTCTTTCATTAGGTGGACTGGATTGCGGCTTTACGACGCACTCAGCAGCTGAGACCATACGACGTCACCGGCCTCCCACCCTGGCGGGAAGGGCGAGCACCGCGGGGAAGCGCACACATGGCGTGCCAGACGCTCAGCTTCGCCACCGAACCACCGACCTGCAGTCTCTCGTTAGGTGTAACATGTGGAAGCAAGTATAGTAGGATGCCAAAATTTATCATGGAAACGTATTGAAGATACGGCTTAAACTCGTCTAGTATACATTTGATACAGAGACAAAGAGCCAGAGCAGAGCCAGAGCGAGAGCAGAGAGAGCAGAACCAGAGCGAGAGAGCCAGAGCCAGAGCCGAGCCGGAGAGCCGGAGAGCCAGAGCCAGAGAGCGGAGAGAGAGAGAGAGAGACAGAGAGAGAGAGAGAGAGCAGAGAGAGAGAGAGAGAGAGAGAGAGAGAGAGAGAGAGAGATAGAGAGATAGAGAGAGAGAGAGAGAGAGAGAGAGAGAGAGAGAGAGAGAGAGAGAGAGAGAGAGAGAGAGAGAGAGAGAGAGAGAGAGAGAGAGAGAGATAGAGAGATAGAGAGAGAGAGAGAGAGAGAGAGATAGAGAGATAGAGAGAAGAAGAGAGATAAGAGATAGAGAGATAGAGAGATAGAGAGATAAGAGATAGAGAGAGAGAGAGATAGAGAGATAGAGAGATAGAGAGATAGAGAAAGATAGAGAGATAGAGAGATAGAGAGAGCAGAGAGAGCAGAGAGAGAGCGGAGAGAGAGAGAGAGCGGAGAGAGAGAGAGAGAGAGAGAGAGAGAGAGAGAGAGAGCGAGAGAGAGCAGAGAGAGAGAGAGAGAGGAGAGAGAGCGAGAGAGAGAGAGAGAGCGAGAGAGAGAGCGGAGAGAGAGAGAGAGAGAGAGAGAGAGAGAGAGAGCGGAGAGAGAGAGAGAGAGAGAGAGAGGAGAGGGAATCACCAGCTTCACCTACCGAGCAGGTTGCTCTTGACGGTGATGCTGAGGTGAGTGGTGCTCCGCAACACCTCCAGGGCACGCGCGTGCGAGATGTGCTCGAAACTCTGGCCGTTCACCTGCCGCCGCACACCGGGTCAATGTCAGGTCACCTCTGGGACGGCCTGTACCACGTGCAGCACCAGTGTCGCACAGCGGTCACCGTCCGCATCATACAAGGCCAATACACAACACTCAGGCCAGGTGACAGGGTTGTCATCGCGAACAATAACTTTCTTTCACGACGTTTCACGTTCATGAGTTCTTTCACGACGCATTCGACTCAGAGGTTACACAACGTCGCCAACCTCTCACGCCGATTGGACGCGGGCGAAGAGTAGCGACAGATGAGGCTCGAACCCACAACCTTTCGATTGTGAGACGAGCAACTTACCCATAGGCTACTCGTCCTCCGGTTGTGGGATTTGAACCCTGGTCCTACAATCGGTCCAATGCCCCCATAGGCTGGGATACCGCGATCCCAATAATGCCGGTTAGTTCGGCACCGACTACCCAGTGCACCACCATTGCCCCATGATAGGGCGATGGATGCTTGGATGCACAACACAGGCTGAATGATATGGCTGCTAGCAGGACAGCCTAGGCTGAATGATAAGGCTGACGTCAGAAAAACACAGGCTGAACGATATATCTGTCAACAGGACAGCACAAGGCTGAATGATATGGCTGTTAGCAGGACAGCCTAGGCTGAATGATAAGGCCGTCAGCAGGAAAGCACAGGCTGAATGGTAAGGCTGTCAGCGGGACAGCACAGGCTGAATGATAAGGCTGACGTCAGAAAAACACAGGCTGAACGATATATCTGTCAACAGGACAGCACAAGGTGAATGATATGGCTGTCGACAGGACATCACAGGCTGAATGATATGGCTGTCAGCAGGACAGCCTAGGCTGAATGATAAGGCTGTCAGCAGGACAGCACAGGCTGAATGATAAGGCTGTCAGCAGGACAGCACAGGCTGAATGATATGGCTGTCGACAGGACAGCACAGGCTGAATGATAAGGCTGTCGGCAGGACAGCACAGGCTGAATGATAAGGCTGTTAGCAGGACAGCACAGGCTGAATGATAAGGCTGTCAGCAGACAGGACAGCGATATAGCCAAAACAAACAGGCTGAATGATAAGGCTGTCGACAGGACAGCACAGGCTGAATGATAAGGCTGCCAGCAGGATAGGACCGGGACTCAGGGTCAGTGTGACTAAAATCGTGTTCAGTCGGGTGCCAGATGGGAATAAGAAACTATGATTTGTAGTATTTAAGATGCAAACAAACATCGGACTGCATATATGCACTTGAAAGGCAACTACAAATGATCATTTCAGTCATGTGCGGTCTCCCCCAGCAGCACCCCCACCCACACATGCACCCGCTGTCTGTCGCCTCACCTCGAGCACCTGGTCGCCGCGCTTGAGGCCGATCTCCTCGGCCTTGCTGCCCTTCTCCACCTTGGTGACGAAGATGCCGAAGTTGCGCTCGTAGCCGCCGAGCAGGCAGAACGAGAGCGGCTCGTCGCGGTTGGGCCGGGCCAGCGTCACCACGCGCACGCGGGACTTGGCCGCGCACTCGAAGTTGAGCAGGCCCAGCTGCGCGGGCAGACACTGATCAGCGACTGTTGTGTTGCGGCTGCTTGTTTTGTTGTTTATTGGTTGGTTCACGACACTGGCATTCACAATGGCGCCGCCCATGTTTCGCCGGTGGGGGGGGGGAGTGGTCCTGGGTTTGGGAAAGGGGAAACCGGGACCTTTTTACCCCAAAACCCCGACACCTTAACCACTCGGCCATCCCCGCCCCCAGGTGGCTGTTGTAATTTGTCTTCGTAGTTCGTGGGCGCAGTCAGTCAGTTAGTTATTGGGGCGTTAGGGCGCATCAAGTTCATGGGCGCAGCGACTGCATATGACATACAGCTTGTGATTGGTCTTACAACTGTCGGCTGTTGGGTCACATAGGTCGCCCATCAGTCACACAGGTTGGTCGAGGGAGAAGCGACTGGATTGTGGCCTCACGACGCACTCAGCAGCTGAGGCCATATGGCGTCGCCTGCCTCTCACCATGACAGGAAGGGCGGGCACCGAGAGGAATCGAACCCCATAACTCTGACACACCAGACGCTCAGCTTAACCCCTGAGCCCAGGGAGGGAGAAGGGCAGCGACAGGTGAGACTCCCGCCCACGGCCTTTTGGCTGGGAGACGGGCATCTAACCCCTGGACTTATCCACCTCGGCTGATTGTGGTCTATGGTTGGTTGGTTATTGGAGGGGCTCATCGACTGCATCGGTCATGCAGCGCCCGTGGTTGTGGTCTTTCGATGTATTCAGTACATCGTGCAGCCATGTAGCGTCGCCTGTCTCTCGCCATGACAGGAAGGGCGGGCACCGCGGGGAATCGAACCCCGCACCTCTGGCGTGTCGGACGCTCAACTTAACTGCATTGCATTTACTACAGACACATCCACAGACCAGTGGCTATTCGCATGCCCCTCGAAATGAGTGAGATTAACAGGAATGTGGATATGGTAGGCCATGGAATGTGGGAATGACGTAAGGCCGAGAGTTCAGACCGGGTAAGGTAAGGACTGGTCGCTGAACTTCCGCCGCCATATTCAACCACGGACAACGGGAGGTGACAAACTGAACGGACACTTTACAATTCTGCTCCACGCTTTGCATGGACATCAATTCGCCGAACGTCGCTGCCATATAAGCGCTACCATGTGTGACACCGCCAATGCGTGTTTCGTACGTCAGCTACAGTACTACTACTTCCAGGATTCATATTAACATCAGACGTCAGACAAAAATTTGGATATTCTTCCTTCCATACTACCACAAAGGAAGAACATCAGATTCCTTTACCACGAACTCGACTGCTGGTTTACACGCACGGACCAATCGGCGCGAGACGTCGGCATCGTCTCACGCCGATTGGTTGCGCTTGCACCCAGTAATCCCGCACGTTGTGGGATTCGAACCCACGACCTTACGATCAAGAGTAGGGCGCACTACCGAATCAGCTACCGCAGCACTCTCCGGACTACCACAGTCGCCATTGCTTCGTGCCGTATGCACCGTAACTCACTGATTAACAATATGTCGCTGTGCCTCATCATTTAACCACAGTTTGCAATGTTTCCCTCCAACTCACCACTTCACCACAGTTAGCAATGTCAGCCTCCAACTCATCACTTCACCACAGTTTGCAATGTCAGCCTCCAACTCATCACTTCACCACAGTTTGCAATGTCAGCCTCCAACTCATCACTTCGCCACAGTTTGCAATGTCAGCCTCCAACTCATCACTTCACCACAGTTTGCAATGTCAGCCTCCAACTCATCACTTCACCACAGTTTGCAATGTCAGCCTCCAACTCATCACTTCACCACAGTTTGCAATGTCAGCCTCCAACTCATCACTTCACCACAGTTTGCAATGTCAGCCTCCAACTCATCACTTCACCACAGTTTGCAATGTCAGCCTCCAACTCATCACTTCACCACAGTTTGCAATGTCAGCCTCCAACTCATCACTTCACCACAGTTTGCAATGTCAGCCTCCAACTCATCACTTCACCAAGTTTGCAATGTCAGCCTCCAACTCATCACTTCGCCACAGTTTGCAATGTCAGCCTCCAACTCATCACTTCACCACAGTTTGCAATGTCAGCCTCCAACTCATCACTTCACCACAGTTCGCAACATATTTTCCCCGACCCACCTGTCCGTGCATTTTGTTGGATTCGAGGCAGAGTTCGAAGCGCTCGAGGAAGTCCATCATGGCAGGATCGGTCTCGAAGTCGATGAAGTGGCTGTTGACCCACTGCAGCACCACTCTCGTGACCCGGTCACGAAAATCGGGGTCCCGGAACCTGCACAGAGGTCACTCGGGGTCACGGAACCTTCACAGAGGTCACTCGGGGTCAGGGAACCTGTACAAAGGTTGCTTGAGTCACTGAACATGCAGTATACTCGGGTCACGGAACATGTAAATGACGGGGTCATTTACGCTTGTGCACGACCGACTAATTTGCTAAATATCACTGATCAGTCAGCTCATTACCATCCGAATTGTACAGACGGTGCGAGGAGCATCAGACCTGTACTGACGAATACAACAAAAAACAAACACATTTTCAAAAAGAATGAGAATACAAATGTCATTATTGCAATAAATGTACCACTTATTGAACACTCAATCTAAATCCTGCTCAACGTGGTTTATTATTGTGCTCATAGATGCATGCAAAGGCAGTGCCCATGCTTTGTTTCTTACAGCATCAAGTATATACATGCAGGCTTAAATACCAAGTTCATAGGTATTGCATTTCCAGAAACAATGAACACCTAGGCCCTACCTGGTAAACAGATTTCACCAACACCTCACAGATTAAACTGCAACTTCCTTTTAAAATGACGACGTAATGGCGTTACGTTATGCTAAAGGTAAAGACGTAATGCTAAAGCGTAAAGAGGCGTAATGAAAGAAGCGTACATGAAGGTCACGCCGGCAGCGTGACAATTTTGTGCGCGCAGGAAATCGACGAGTAGAGAAGCTGATCCAGAAGGCCGAGCCTCGACCCGGAATCACTCAAACAGGGCACAGGAGAACTCGCTCCCAGGCACAGCAACCCAACCCTGGATCCAGCCGTGGGTGCGGACGCACACCACCAGCAACCGACACACGCCAGACCGCACGAACCCTCGACCAGCAACGGCGGCGGCGTCGACCGCCCGCATCGTTCCCGGCTCTAATCTCCCATCAGCGCGTCACACGGAGCGACTCCTCCTCGGCCCGCCACCGCAGTGTAAAATAATTCACCATGTGGCCTGGAAATTCACAGTTAATGGAATTGTGCTATTTCATCCTCGTCTTAGGTTTTACCATTTTCCTACATGTGTGGGCAGTCAGTATACACACAACTGCTAAAAAAAGTGTAAAATGCATGTGACTGAAGTGAAAGGCTTTCCGCTTTTTTAATCCTTAAGTGGTGATACTTTATTTTCTTCCAATCTTTCACTATTCCCAAGCAACTTCTTTCTTCATCCACACAGTTAATGGTGAAGTAATTTTAGGACACTGCGCCACCGTCGCGGCTCCGAGACACAGCCTCGTGTGGCCTGCTCGTTAGTCGGCTGGCTCTCGGACGCACTTTATGCACGACCACGGCCAGTGGCGCCGCCCACACTGTTTCGCCGGCGATCCGAGGGATTGGGAAATGTCCCGAGTGGTGCGAGTGTGGGTGGGTTGGTTGGTTGGTTGGTTGGTTGGTTGGTTGGTTGGTTGGTTGGTGGGTTTGGGTTGGTTCGTTCGTTGGTTGGCCGATTAGTTGGTTGGCTGGTTGGTTGGTTCGTTCGTTGGTTGGCCGATTAGTTGGTTGGTGGGTTAGTTGGTTGGTTCGTTCGTTCGTTGGTCGGTTGGTCGGTTAGTTGGTTGGTTGGTTGGTTGGTTTGTTGGGTGGGTAGATGAGTGAGTGTGAGTGAGTGAGTGAGTGAGTGAGTGAGTGAGTTTATTTGTTCATTGGGTGGCTCTCAACCAACTTCATGCACGACCACGGCTAGTGGCGTCGCCCAGTGGTTCCGCCGGCGGGCCGCGAGACCGGGAAATGTTGCGAGTGGCGCCAGCCTGCAGCGCTCCTCACCACTCCATCAGCTGGCTGGAGAGCACGGTGGCCTCCGGCAGGAAGATGCGGCGGATCAGCAGGAAGTCCTCCACGTAGTAGGGGTCGATCAGCGAGTTCTCCTCCATCAGCTGCGTCATCAGCCGGCCCGGCGTGCCCTGGGGCGACAGGGCGGGGTCACAGCCAGGCACTGCTCGGGGTCAGACCCACACAGGCCGGAGTAGAACGCCAGACGTGACGTGACTCACGGTCAGACGTGATGAGCCGCCATAGTCAGGGTCAAAATTACACACCAGGATCAGGGCCAGAGCGTTAGGCTCAGTGTCCGATCAGTCACGCATGTCATGGTCAGAGCCCCACAGATCAGGGTCATGGTCAGAGCTACACAAGTCAGGGTCAGAGCCACACAGGTCATGGTCAATGCCATACATGTCAGGGTCAAGGCCACACTAGTCAGTCAGAGCCACACAGGTCAGGGTCAAAGCCATACAAGTCAGCATCAGAGCCACACAGGTCAGGGTCAGTGCCACAAGCATGTGTCAAGGCTGTTTGGCATACTCTGTCAGCTACTATCTTCAGTGCAGTCCCTGTACATGATTGCACTGCATGCTTCAGTTCACAGTTGGCATACCACCATGTACGTTTTGGTCGAAGCACCCTTAAACTCAAAACCAACACCATGTACAGTATCTGCACGTGATCACAATACTGCATATGCCGTCCCTATTGCCCCCACTACCGCTGACGGCCCTATGGTCCCTGACCAACACGCTGTCCCTGGTGCCCTACTACCCCTGGCATCCATACTGTCCCTGACACCAATGCCCTTGCCGCCCGACCCATACTTACATATGCCCCTGACGCCCCCAACCGTCCCCCTGACGTATACTGCACGCCATACTGCCCCTGACGCCATACTGCCCCCGACGCCCTGACGACGTCCATACTGCCCCTGACGACCCTACTGTCCCTGACGCCCCTACTGCCCCTGACGCCTCAGCTGCCCCCGCGGCGGTCGGCGTGCGGCCGCCACCCACCTTGATGACGCAGTGGCCCTTGGCCGAGCCCGAGTCCAGGATGCGGTGCTCGGTCACCAGCACCACCTCGCCGTTCTCCTCGTGACGGCGCGTGTTCTCCTCGCCCTGGCGGCCGCACGGCACGGTGACGTCATCAGCACACACACACGCGGCGGTCCGACGTGACGTCATCGATACACACACGCATGGCGGCCGGGCACATTCACTGCACGCTCAGTTGGTTGGTTATTGGTTTCACGTCACATCGACCATTGAGTCATGTAGCGTCGCCAATCTCTCACGCCGATTGGTCGCGGGCGAAGAGTAGCGACAGGTGGGACTCGAACCCACAACATGCACGCTCAGTTAGCAACAGGTTAACCAACTCCCAGTGGCGGCGGACCGGCGTCTTAGCGCTCGCCTATCACCTCTGCAGTGTTCTGCCCACTACTGAACTCTTGTTGGCGGTCGGGTACCGCACCGACCGTCTCTGAGACAGCATGGTGGGCGCCGGCACCGACGTCCTGCTCCTTGGGTTAGTTTACGATGCATTCAACCGCTAGGTCATATAGCGTACCCGTCCCTCACGCAGGTTGTTCGCAGGCGGACTCGGAAAACGCCGTCGGCTACGAGATTCGAACTCACGATCTTGCGATCAAGAGTCCGACCCTCTGCCGGCCCAACTACCGCGACCACCACCGGCACCGACGACAAGACGCTGACCATCACCCCTCCCCGTGTTGTGCCCATCAGTGAACTCTCGCCAGTGTTGCGCCTCACCTGGTGCAGGATGCGATAGTAGTCGGTCTGCGTGATGCACACGAACTGGCAGTCGTCGCACTTGGTGCGCATCACGCCACGGTGGTAGAGCTTCGCCATGGTGGGAGTGATGCCGAAACTGTCGCCACAGCGTCGGCAACGTCACACAATACCGTCACACGGTCGGCAACACGTCACAAAACACCGCCACACGGTCAGCAACATATAACCTTCATTTGTGTTGTTAGTTAGTTATCAGGGCTTTAGGGCGCATCGACTACATTGGTCATGTAGCGCCCAATCATTTGTGTTGTTAAATATGCATATGAATAGAAGTAAGGGTAGCAGTATCCTATATATTTTGGGCGCACTTGATAGTAACCAAAAAGAAACTAATTTGAACTATTTTGAAACTATTGCACACATGCTCGACTGAAGAACTATTTTGAAAACCTCCAGTCATGGAGGCAACGGAATGCTTCGGCGCCACAGAACCTGAATCACATAGCCAGCACGCTCTCCTCAGATCCTACTCTCCGAGGTCACCGGCATGCCACCCCACCCCCACCACCACCACGGAGGGAAATCTGACCCACACACGACTGACCTGTCGCCCAGACTCAGTTCTGTGGTGGGCAGACCCGGCCCGGATATCTCCACGTGTCCGTTCACGATGACAGACCACGAGTCCAGCTCCTCGCCGTCCTGCATCACCACCGTGCCCGCCTTCTGCACCACAGCGAACACCTGGGGAGGTCAGGTCAGGTCAGGTCAGGTCCCGCATCACCGGTGCCTATCTCCTGCACTGTCATGGTCAACGAACACCTGGGGAGGTCAGGTCAGGTCCTGCATCACCACCATGCCCGCCTTCTGCACCACGGCGAACACCTGGGGAGGTCAGGTCAGGTCAGGTCAGGTCCCGCATCACCGGTGCCTACCTCCTGCACTCAGGTCATGGTCAGCGAACGCCTGGGGAGGTCAGGTCAGGTCAGGTCCTGTATCACCACCATGCCCCCTTCCGCACCACGGCGAACACCTGGGGTAGGTCAGTCAGGTCGGTCCCATCACCGGTGCCTACCTCCTGCACTGTCATGGTCAAGAACACCTGGGGAGGTCAGGTCCTGCATCACCACCGTGTCCGCCTTCTGCACCACGGCGAACACATGGGGAGGTCAGGTCAGGTCCTGCATCACCACCGTGCCAGCCTTCCGCGCCACGGCGAACACCTGGGGAGATCAGGTCATATCCCTCATCACTAATGCCTGCCTCTCACACCACAGCGAACACCTGTGAATATCACGCCAGAATAAGTCAGAATCTGCATCACCATTGCCCGCCTTCTGCGCTACAGCGAACACCTGGGGAAATCAGATGAGATTAGGTCAGGTCCTGCATCACCACCGGCGCCTACCTCCTGCAAAACAGCGAACACCTGGGGACGTCAGGTCGGGTCAAGTCCTGCATCACCATCGTGCCAGCCTTCCGCACGACGGCGAACACCGGGAGATTACGGGTGATCTTCACGGAAGTTGTTTCTCGCTGGTCCCAACTCCCCTGAGAATAGTTGGGCAGCCATGTACGAACAAACTAAGCACACTCGCCGTCTTCGGCGCCAAATGACCATGTAGTCGACGCGCCCAAACACCCCAATCATCAAACAATCAACAGTCCCTGCACACTCGCACTAGACACCCTGCAAATCAGCATCCTGTTTATGCTGCATATGTCAATTAAACTGCATCCATTCTGCACTTTACAGTCTCCCACTTAGTGGAACACGAAAGGTCGGATACAACGCCGAGCCAGCACTGCGGATATCTCGGGTGCGTCACACGTCCACCAACCCCTCCGCGCCGCTGTTTGTTTATTGGGTGGTTCTCCACATACTTCATGCACAATCACGGCTAATGGTGCGCCCGCCCTGTTTCGCCAATGGGCCGCGGGACTGGGAAACGTCCCGAGCGGTGCGAATGTCGAACCCGGCACCTTTGGCACCCAGAGCTCAGCACCTCAACCGCGCCGCCTACCAGGCGGACGCGCCCGCCATCTACCGGCCGGACACAGCACTGCAGGTTCGCGCGACGCACCATGACGCTGCAGAGGGCGCGGCGGACGCTCAGCGTCATGTTGCTGAAGGCGCGCAGCTGCTGCGTGAACTCCAGCAGGGTCTCCACGTCCTCGTCGGTCCGGTTGGCCGGGTCCGTCTCCAGGCAGTCGCGCACCGTGTCTCTGGCGGCAGAGAATTGGCTCTTGGGACAGAGTCGAACACACCACACCGGCTCGCTCGAAACTGACTTAGGGTCTCGGTATCATCAAAATGTCACATGATGGCTCGTAGTTGGTTATTGGTTTTACGACACATCGACCGTTGAGTCACGTGGCGTCGCCAATCTCTCACACCGATTGGCCGCGGGCGAAGAGTAGCGACAGGTGAGACTCGAACCGACAACCTTTCGATTGTGAGACGGGCAACTTACCCATAGACTACCCGTCTCCCATGATGGCTCGTAATTATGTTCATTTTAGTACATACGTAGTAGTTATTTGCGCTTTAGGTCGCGAACGGGTAGTACATATGGAGTAATATCAAATCATTGGATAATAGAGATGGGTCAATATGGCCATATTTCAGCGCCAACATTCATCCCACAAATGTGGCAAGACTTCCTCAGACGACTCCGCGCTTCAAAGTAGCAACCGCTCCGTTCACAGCAGGGTATCAACACGGCGAAAAGGAACAAGGCGAGACGAACCACACAGCTCCCGCGGTGGTGCGCCCACCTGGGGTTGATGGAGTCCATTGTAGCCATCAGGTCCTCTTCGTCCTCGTCCGAGTCGACTGTGGTCTCTATCAGGCCCGTCAAATCCACGTCCTCCGTAGGATCGATACTCGACTGCGGATGGTTAGTTATTAGGGCTTTAGAGCGCATCGACTACATTGGTCATGTTTGTTTGTTTATTGGTTGGTTTACGACACACTTTATGCACATTCAAGGCTAATGGCGCCGCCCACACTGTTTCGCCGGTGGGCCGCGGGATTGGGAAATGTCCTGAGTGGCGCTAGAGTCGAACCCGGGACCTTTGGTACCCATAGCCCGACACCTTAACCACTCGGCCATCCCCGCCCCAAAGCTCTTCCTCGAGACACAGTGCACGAGCCTAACGAGACGAACACGTCGCTGGCTTCAACCGCAGCCGACCCGGACACCAGCAGCTCAGTAAAAAAAAAATTGTTTAATCCGAATTGTTGCTGGGGTGGCTCGAGGAACCAGGGTTCTATTGCTAAGCAGAGCTTGTTGCGTGAACCCTGGCTCCACCATCCGATCCATGAACTCCAGTTCGACGGCAGAATTTAGACAGAAAGTTTAACGTGCTCCCAATGCACCGACACGGCCGCTCGGTAGCTCGTCCCCGGCCTTATCGGGCCAGCTGCCGACTGACACTCCCGGCCGGGGGCTAAATGCGAGCGCGCGAAGCGACTCGAACCCTGTGTTGCCAGTACAGGGGAGACCAGCACAGGCCAGCGCTCTAACCAACTGAGTTCGACACGGCAGGCCTGGCCCACTTCCCGTGTTTACGTTGTCGGGACCCCACCACCCGGCGAACACGGCCGCACCGTCGCAGGTCCCCAGTTCACCTGACCTGACCTGACCGGAACAGCCTCGCCACAGTCACATCGTACGCCAACCGTCTCATCCCGTACGTCCTGCACCTTGTCGGGAGACTCCAGATGCCAATTTTACTATCATCACAAACTGTGTATTCACACTGAATTTAGTGTGAATACACCTTTACAATATTCAAGTATTACCCCTCACGCGTTCCTTATATCAAGGTACTTAAGTCACGATCAGCTGAATGCCAGTCAGCTGTTTGGACTTAAATATTAAATAAGCTCAAATATACTTTAATAAATTATATTACATCAAATATAATCAATTAAGTTTACACAAAGGTGTATCCATGCCAAATTCTGTGTGATTACACAGCTTGTGATGTTTGTGAAATTGGCCTCAGGTCTCACCTGTATTCACTGTATTCCGAACGCAGCGACTATGTTGGTCATCTTACACAAAAAAAAAACTCTTCCTAAATCTTCAGGTCCCAGATCCGAACTGGTGTCTCAACGTTAATTAGCACCTCTCAAGTTCAAGAGTAATCCAATTCGAAATACAAACATTGCATCCGGAGCCCCACATCGCCAAAGAGCCTCTGGGTCTCACAGGCAGAGTGAGGACCTGACCTGGAGACTCAGGATCGGCCTGGGGAAGCAGGACCTCACCTGGAGAGAGAGCGTGATGATCTTATTCAGAGACCCAGGGTCTCACCTGGAGCACTCGGGGTCTCACCTAAGTCAGGACTGGCTGACTCTTTGGAGACTTAGGGTCTCATGGGGTCTCACCTAGGCCATGACTCGGGGTCTCACCTGGATACTCGGGGTCTCACCTTCAGGGTCTCACCTGGAGACTCGGGGTCTCACCTGGAGACTCGGGGTCTCACCTGGAGACTCTGCATGGTGTCTGAGCCGCTGTAGGCAGAGCTCGTGTCGGAAGAACAGCGCGAGCCAGTGTTCTTGTATAGTGAGAGGAGGTGCATGTTGTTGACGAGCACCTGTAGAGCAGCGAACACACCGAGCGTTACAATAATTCCTCACCAAACACATCACATCCACAGAGCAGCAAACACAACACACGGCGAGAGTTGCAATAATACTTCATCAAACGTATCACACCAACAGAGCAGAAAGTACAACCTATACAGAGCGTTACAATAATACCTTAACCCGTCCAGTCTCGGGGGGGGGAGGGTCTTCAACCGCTCCCCCTCAGGTTTTTCGCGGATAGCGGACGAACGGCGCGAGGCAGCGCGCCCAAATGTGGCATACTCTTTTCCCACATCAATTTGACAGGCTGATTAAAATTTGTTAGGTCAGGTCATCTAGGGTCAACGAGGTAAAGGTCAAGTGAGGTCACCTCCAAAAAAGTTCAACCAGTCGTCACGCTTTAACGGATACAGATATTTTAATGAAACTTTCAGCGTTTGCTTATCTTTACAGATGCAACAAAACGTACGAGTTGAATTTTTCATTTTTTCTGTTTTTACTACATACAAATTTTGTGTATTTGCCATATTGCAGTTCAAATGCAGGATTCTGGCTAAAGTAAGCATTTTTTATTAGGGCAAGTTGACTTCCAACGTTTCTCGGTCTGCTTTACCCATCGGAAAAGGAAAATTAAAGAAAACTTCAAAACTCAAAATTTGGAAATTAAAAAAAATATTACTTTGGGGGGCAAAAAAAATTGTAGCCCTGGTCGATTTCGCTGTCCTTTTCTCATTCCAAATAAATTTGTTTTTTTCTTCATATATCCACAAAATGAACTCGCCAGAGTCAAAAATATAATGTAAGTCGTGAAAAGTGAAAATCTCGCCCCCTGGTGACGTCACTTTTTGGGGATTTTTTTTGGGGGGGTGGGGGGTGGACCCGTTCCCTACTCGTCGAGGGCTCTCCGATGACACCTCTTTCGTTTTCGTGCGATGCTTAGTTTGGATTTTAGAGGGGGTTTTCAACCGCCCCCCTCCCCGAGACGGGGTGTGAGGATTTGACCGGAAAGACGGCGCGGGTTAACAAATGCATTACAACTGAAGAGCAGGAAGTACAACCTATACCGAGCATTACAATAACGCCTCGCCAAACGTATCACATCCGCAGAGAAGCAAACACAACACACGCCGAACGTTACAATAACACCTCCCCGAACGTATCACACCACCGAAGCAGCAAGCCTAACACACCGAGCGCTACAACAGCACCACACGTGCATAGCAGACAGCACAGCACGCCGAGCGCTGCAATAGTGTCTCGCCAAACACACACTTTGGAGCTGCCCATAGCACACACAGGGCGTTGCGATGGCTCTTCGGTTGGTTGGTTATTGGAATTTAGGTACCAAAGGTCCCAGGTTCGACTCTAGCGCCACTCAGGACATTTCCCAATCCCGCGGCCCACCGGCGAAACAGTGTGGGCGGCGCCATTAGCCGTGAATGTGCATAAAGTGTGTCGTGAACCAACCAATAAACAAACAATATTGGAATTTAGCGGCGCGTCGACTGCGTTGGTCATGCAGCGCCCGCAATGGCTCTTCGAGCATATCACACGTCCAATACAACGAACGCAACATATGCCAAGCACAATCATCAATATCTCACCAAGCGTAACGTCGTGTGGTTTCGAATTATACCCAACGGTTGCCAACGGCGATTAGCATCACGTCGGTTGCCCGTGGCGCACTAGACTGCAATTCAATGACGTGACCGGTCCACTGTACTAGTAGTTTAATACAACGAAGAATGGCTCTTAAGTGCTCCTGGGTTTTAGACATTGCGTGAGACGAAATGTACGACCATTAATATAGCATAATAGCATATAGCGGACTCCTGACGATGGCCCCTGGCCGAAACGTTGGGTGATATAGCATAATCCCTAACGCTACTTTTGATGTAAACTCAGCACCTCCTGGTATATTGAGGGTCGTACATTTCGTCTTACGCACTATACTGCAGCTATTGTAGTTAATGGGCGCATCAACTTCAAGTGGCCAGTCTACAATTCACAATACCTCACAGCCAGTCACCACACACAACGGCGTGACCGGTCCACAATTCACAATACCTCACAGCCAGTCACCACACACACAACGGCATGACCGGTCTACAATTCACAATACCTCACAGCCAGTCACCACACACAACGGCGTGACCGGTCCACAATTCACAATACCTCACAGCCAGTCACACACACACAACGGCGTGACCGGTCTACAATTCACAATACTCACAGCAGTCACCACACACACAACGGCATGACCGGTCTACAATTCATACCTAACAGCCAGTCACCACACACACAACGGCGTGACCGGGTCCACAATTCACAATACCTCACAGCCAGTCACCACACACAACGGCGTGACCGGTCCACAATTCACAATACCTCACAGCCAGTCACTACACACAACGGCGTGACCGGTCCACAATTCACAATACCTCACAGCTAGTCACCACACACACAACGGCGTGACCGGTCCACAATTCACAATACTTCACAGCTAGTCACCACACACACAACGGCGTGAACGGTCCACAATTCACAATACCTCACAGCCAGTCACCACACACACAACGGCGTGACCGGTCCACAATTCACAATACTTCACAGCTAGTCACCACACACACAACGGCGTGACCGGTCCACAATTCACAATACTTCACATCGACCAGTCTTTGATCGTTCGCACCAAGAGCAGGAGCACAACTCTTGAATTCGGAATTTAAAAGTAAATGCCTGAACATGGAAATTTACCGAGGGCACTTGCTTCTTGTTTCAAACATCAAACACTATTTTTCACACTTCTCCGTCAACGTCGGGCATGCTGGTCGGACCGCAATAAGACGGCAGTTATTTACAAAGAACTCCATTAAAACTTTTTACGAAGAAATGAGTCAATAATCGCTCAGAGGACAAAGTTATGGATGGCAAACACGAAGAACAAGATTGCTTCCAACCGTGTCTGGAAGTGGTCAACAATTCACCTGCAACCATCTGCGTCCTAATGGGGCTGCTAAGGCCCACTTGGCTTGGGACGGATCCTCAGTGATCTGGCCTGGGATGACCTTCCGTGACCTGACATGTCTAGTGAGTGGCTCACATCGACCTGACCTACCTGAAGTTGCCGTCGCTTGACCTGAGCCCGAGTGCCCCACACTGACCCCACCACGGGATGGCCTTCACCGGCGCAACCCAACGCGGCTCAGTCCCCAGCGACCTGACCAAGCCGGCGGCGGCCCACCACACCCTTCGAGCTGACCTGGCCGCGACACTGACCTGCGGGTCGTCCATGCTGGCCAGCCGACTGTGGATGCTGACCTCGTCCTGCTCCAGCGCCAGCAGCCGCTCCAGGTTGGCGGCCGTGCAGGAGCGGCGCCCGCCGCCGCACATCAGGTTCGAGTCCGGGTAGTCGATCTGCGGTCACCGGGTCACGTGGTACAGGTCACCGGTCACCTGGTATGTACAGGAGCGTCCCCCACCCTACCGCCGCACATCAGGTTCGAGTCCGGGTAGTCGATCTGCGGTCACCGGGTCACGTGGTACAGGTCACCGGTCACCTGGTATGTACAGGAGCGTCCCCCACCCTGCCGCCGCACGTCAGGTTCGAGTCCGGGTAGTCGATTTGTAGCCACCAGGTCGCATGGTCCGGGTTGCGTGGAACAGGTCACGCGTCACCCAGTGTGCGACGTGGGTCACAGGTCACGTGACATACGCAGGCAGGGTGGGAAACACGGTCTTGTACGCGTGTGTGTTTAGTTGGGATTATTTTGGTCGCGACAGCTGCTTTCGCTACATCGCGCCAAAAACAAAGCATCGCCCTGGATTAGTTAGTTAGTTGTTAGGACTTTAGGGCGCATCGACTACATTGGTCATGTGGCGCCCATAACAATACGAATTTATTTACATGTCGATATATCGCGCACATTAGCTAGCTACGCTTGCAGAATATTAGTCAATGTAACTAACGGTAAATAAAGCATTGCCCTGGATGTTTGCCACCCAAAACATTATCATCACCGGGAAATTATCCACTCCTTTTTGCCAAAAGCTGGATGAAGTTGTTTTGAAATGGCTGGAAGCTCACTGATGTTGGATAAGCTAGCCAAAAACTTGGTGCAAAGTATGAAATGGAGTTACTGGTGCCAGCAACACAAGACAAATTGTCCTCTCCGCCTTGGAGCGCCACAAGCTAGCGCGGGGGCCACGGTAGCTCAGTTGGTAGAACGTCGGACTCTTGATCGCAAGGTTGTGGGTTCGAATATCACAACCGACGGCATTTACCGAGTCCACCCGCGACCAATCGGCGTGAGAGGTTGGCGACGCTATATAACCTAGCGGTTGAATGCGTCGTAAAATAACCCAAGGTTCTTCTTCTTGGAGTGCCACAATTATATTTCCAAATTCAGGATTTTAAATTTAACCCTGTTTACAGGTCGCGTGGCATAGGCCGTTAAGCATGGGTCACATACTATATAACATATGTTGTTTGTTTATTATTTGAGTGTTAGGGCGCATGGACCAGATTTGGCCATTTGGCGCATATGCTATGCAGTATATATCACGGGTTAAATGCTTCGTGATACTGCGTAGCTATCCAACACAGCGGTCACCGAACTTCAACAAAGATTGAAAATTGACTGTAAATTACGCAGACTTCGCGACGATCTGTGGCTGCACGGCATATCCACGTGACAAGTCACCCCTCACATCACACCGCTATTCTTCCCACACGCTCGACGCTGGGCTACAGCTGTAGCTGAAGTGTCGTCCATCCTGGTGGTTGGTGGTGGTGGATTGGAGTTTATGGGCGCGTCGACATCTAGGGTCATTTTGCGCCCATAACTGGATCCATCCTGGTGGTTGGTGGCCAGTTTGCAAGTCATCCTCTGGCTTTTTCTTCACCTGGAGCTTGACCGGTGCCGTCTTACAACGAACTGCTATGCAACAATGCGGTCAAGATTCACTGTAAAGTGAAAGATGACACTCCGATGCCACAGGTTTGGATAAAAATATCCTCTCCGTATCGTATCGACCAAAAAGTCTCCTCCCGGCTTCCCGGATTTTTTTGGAGTTTAGGGGCGCATCGACTACATCGGTCATGCAGCAGGCATCCCGGATTACAAGCCACAAACCGCACCCTGCACACGGAAGCGCTCGTCACGGCTGTGACCGCGCCAGGTCACACTGCCGTGTCCGCAGGACCCGTCGGCGGTCGGCGGCCACACTGGGCTCACAGGCCGGCCGGCAAACAAGCTGTTGTTTTCTACGACACATCGACCCGGTGTACGACCTGCCGCCGTACACCGGGTCAATGTCAGGTCACCTATGGGACGGCCTGTACCACGTGCAGCATAAGTGTCGCACAGCGGTCACCGTCCGCATCATACAAGGCCAATACACAACACTCAGGCCAGGTGACAGGGTTGTCATCGCGAACAATAACATTCTTTCACGACGTTTCACGTTCATGAGTTCTTTCACGACGCATTCGACTCCGAGGTTACACAACGTCGCCAACCTCTCACGCCGATTGGTCGCGTGTGGACTAGGCGATCTCATCCGTTGTGGGATTTGGTTGGTTATTGGTTTTACGACACATCGACCGTTGAATCATTTAGCGTCGCCAGTCTCTCACGCCGATTGCTCGCGGGCGAAGAGTAGCGACAGGTGAGACTCGAACCCACAACCTCTCGATTGTGAGACGGGCAACTACCCAGACTATTCGTCCCCAGGCCGACAAACAACAACCCTGCAGTGTGAACACCTGGAACCTTGAACACTGGCGAACATCGCCTTCCGACAATTAAAAAAAAAAAAAAAAATAAATAACACCGTGACATTACTACGTCACCCGGATCTGTCAGGACCGACATCGCCGACTTGGCAACAATCTGCCAACATTTTACTCTCGGGATATGGAATTACAGCGGCCAATGATAATTGTTCATTTTCACCCATACATCACCTTTGATGCCTTAACAAGTTTACTTTCACTCAGTTTCAATGCCTGCTATAATACGACGAATACTTCAACGAGTTAAAATACTCTAACGAGTGGAAAGAGAAGCGCACAAAGCTATAATAGGAAACACGCACATACAAAACAATTCCTACATTGACAGTTGCTCCTCACAAATACAACCGTGCGACATCATGATCGTCAGCTGACGCTACTCATCCCTTTTACTCGTTGTTATTCACTGAAAATAAACTGTCCGGGGCTGTGCCCGTCGCCCACCCGAACACAGATGACTGGGAGGAACCCACTCCTGCGGCAGCGTTTCCAACAGACCCGTCTGACCGATCCGGTCACCACGGCAGCGGCCCGGGACGAGTGACCCAGGGTGAGTTGCCCGTCTCACAATCGAAAGGTTGTAGGTTCGAGTCTCACCTGCCGCTACTCTTCACCGGCAGCCAATCGCCGTGAGAACTGGCGGCGTCACATGACTGAACGGTGGCTATTGCTCCTACGACAAGTCGACCGTTGAGTCATGCCGCGTCGCCAATCTCACACGCCGATCGGTCGCGGGCGAAGAGTAGCTACAGGCGAGACTCGAACCCACAACCTTTCGATCGTGCGACGGGCAACTTACCCCCAGACTACTCGTCCCCAACAACTGACTCGTTAGTTAGTTATTGGGGTTTAGGGTCGCATCGACTGCAGAGGTCATGCAGCCCAACAACTGACTCAACGACCGACGTGCCGTAAACGCCACTGACCGGCACCACGGCGGCGGCCCCGACACGCCCCGGCGGCCGGCGGTGGCGCGCCGTTTCGCGCTGTCGTTCATGCTGTTGGTGCCATTTGGCCTCATTACCGGACGGCCGCTCACGACTCGCGCCGCCGGTGCCCGTGCGCGGGCCGTGAGCCACGGCCGGCTTAGTGGCGAGAGAGGGGGGGGGCAGACATGCGGCCCGGCTGCCTTCTGTCAGACACAATTCTGTGAACCGCAAATCTTTACCATATACTACTACTTAATCTGGCTACCTTAACGCCCGTGTAACAGAAAACGATCATAAATTGGCATGGCTCCAAACAGCCCTAATCTTGCATTGCCGCACAAATACGCTGGCATTTTCTCTTCAAGCTGTTAGTTAGTTAGTTAGTTAGTTAGTTAGTTAGTAAGTTAGTTAGTAAGTTAGTTAGTAAGTTAGTTATTTGGGTACATCAACTGCATTGGCTATGCACCGCCCCTCTTCAAGTTGAACAGCAAGCGAACTGATTCCGAAATCGGAGGTGAATGGATACGATACTCGACAACAGCGACTCCCAATTGGCACGGGCCGATGTCACCACAGATCCCGTGTCGAACTGGGCTGAATCTCTGGACACTACGCGCAGACGTGCCGACCGCAAGAGCATCGAAACTGCTCTCAACGACACTGCCTCCTCTCGACAATGTTCTCTCCAATGCTCTCGACGACACTGCCTCCTCTCGACAATGTTCTCGACGACACTGCCTCCTCTCGACAATGTTCTCTCCAATGCTCTCGACGACACTGCCTCCTCTCGACAATGTTCTCTCCAATGCTCTCGACGACACTGCCTCCTCTCGACACAATGCTCTCGACGACACTGCCTCCTCTCGACATTGTCTCCAATGCCGACCCCGCCTCCTCTCGACAATGTTCTCTCCAATGCTCTCGACGACACTGCCTCCTCTCGACAATGTTCTCTCCAATGCTCTCGACGACACTGCCTCCTCTCGACAATGTTCTCTCCAATGCTCTCGACGACACTGCCTCCTCTCGACAATGTTCTCTCACCTCCAATGCTCTCACGACACTTGCCTCCTCTCGACAATGTTCTCCCAATGCTCTCGACGACACTGCCTCCTCTCGACAATGTTCTCTCCAATGCTCTCGACGACACTGCCTCCTCTCGACAATGTTCTCTCCAATGCTCTCGACGACATCGTCTCCTCTCGACAATGTTCTCTCCAATGCTCTCGACGACACTGCCTCCTCTCGACAATGTTCTCTCCAATGCTCTCGACGACACTGCCTCCTCTCGACATTGTTCTCTCCAATGCTCTCGACGACACTGCCTCCTCTCGACAATGTTCTCTCCAATGCTCTCGACGACACTGCCTCCTCTCGACAATGTTCTCTCCAATGCTCTCGACGACATTGCCTCCTCTCGACAATGTTCTCTCCAATGCTCTCGACGACACTGCCTCCTCTCGACAATGTTCTCTCCAATGCTCTCGACGACACTGCCTCCTCTCGACAATGTTCTCTCCAATGCTCTCGACGACACTGCCTCCTCTCGACAATGTTCTCTCCAATGCTCTCGACGACACCGCCTCCTCTCGACAATGTTCTCTCCAATGCCTCGACGACATTTCTCTCCACTCCTCGACAATGTTCTCTCCAATGCTCTCGACGACACTGCCTCCTCTCGACAATGTTCTCTCCAATGCTCTCGACGACACCTCCTCTCGACAATGTTCTCTCCAATGCTCTCGACGACACTGCCTCCTCTCGACATTGTTCTCTCCAATGCTCTCGACGACACTGCCTCCTCTCGACAATGTTCTCTCCAATGCTCTCGACGACATGCCCCTCTCGACATGTTCTCTCCAATGCTCTCGACGACACTGCCTCCTCACATTACTTCTCTCCAATGCTCCACTGCCTCCTCTCGACAATGTTCTCTCCAATGCTCTCGACGACACTGCCTCCTCTCGACAATGTTCTCTCCAATGCTCCGACGACACTTCGACAATGTTCTCCATCTCGACGACACTGCCTCCTCTCGACAATGTTCTCTCCAATGCTCTCGACGACACTGCCTCCTCTCGACAATCTCCAATGCTCTCGACGACATTGCCTCCTCTCGACATTGTTCTCTCCAATGCTCTCGACGACACTGCCTCCTCTCGACAATGTCTCTCTCTCGACGACACTCCTCCTCTCGACAATGTTCTCTCCAACCCACTGCCTCCTCACAACTCTCAATGCTCCTGCCTCCTCTCGACAATGTTCTCTCCAATGCTCTCGACGACACTGCCTCCTCTCGACAATGTTCTCTCCAATGCTCTCGACGACATCTCCCTCGACAATTTCTTCAATGCTCTCGACGACACTGCCTCCTCTCGACAATGTTCTCCCAATGCTCTCGACGACACTGCCTCTCGACAATGTTCTCCAATGCTCTCGACGACACTGCCTCCTCTCGACAATGTTCTCTCCAACTTCCCAGCTCGACGACACTGCCTCCTCTCGACAATGTTCTCTCCAATGCTCTCGACGACACTGCCTCCTCTCGACAATGTTCTCTCCAATGCTCTCGACGACACTGCCTCCTCTCGACAATGTTCTCTCCAATGCTCTCGACGACACTGCCTCCTCTCGACAATGTTCTCTCCAATGCTCTCGACGACATTGCCCTCTCCATCTCTCGACACATGTTCTCTCCAATGCTCTCGACGACATTGCCTCCTCTCGACAATGTTCTCTCCAATGCTCTCGACGACATTGCCTCCTCTCTCGACAATGTTCTCTCCAATGCTCTCGACGACACTGCCTCCTCTCGACATGCTCTCTCCCCTCTGACACACTAATGTTCTCTCAATGCTCTCGACGACATTGCCTCCTCTCGACAATGTTCTCTCCAATGCTCTCGACGACATTGCCTCCTCTCGACAATGTTCTCTCCAATGCTCTCGACGACATTGCCTCCTCTCGACATTGTTCTCTCCAATGCTCTCGACGACATTGCCTCCTCTCGACAATGTTCTCTCCAATGCTCTCGACGACATTGCTCCTCCTCGACAATGTTCTCTCCAATGCTCTCGACGACATCGTCTCCTCTCGACAATGTTTTCTCCAATGCTCTCGACAACACTGCCTCCTCTCGACAATGTTCTCTCGACAATGCTCTCGACGACATCGTCTCCTCTCGACATTGTTCTCTCCAATGCTCTCGACGACATTCCTTATTCTCACAATGTTCTCTCCAATGCTCTCGACGACATTGCCTCCTCTCGACATTGTTCTCTCCAATGCTCTCGACGACATTGCCTCCTCTCGACAATGTTCTCTCCAATGCTCTCGACGACATTGCCTCCTCTCGACAATGTTCTCTCCAATGCTCTCGACGACATTGCCTCCTCTCGACAATGTTCTCTCCAATGCTCTCGACGACTCGGGCCAGTGCACCCGAGTGCCCTGACGCCATCAGGGATTGATTGATTATTTGGGCTTAAGGGCGCATCAACTGCTACTGGTTATGTAGCGCCCACGCCATCAGGGACAAAATACACACACGTCTGGGCAGCCTTTGGTTGGGTTAGTTATTGGTTTTACGACACATCGACCGTTGAGCCATGTAGCGTCGCCAATCTCTCACGCCGATTGGTCGCGGGCGAAGAGCAGCGACAGGTGAGACTCGAACCCACAACCTTTCGATTGTGAGACGAGCAACTTACCCCTAGACCACTCGTCCCCTCTGGGCAGCCTTTCGACAACGGAAGAGCACGCCGGCGTGAATCAACTGGTATGCATTCCTAACACGACACTCTTGATTCACCGCGGCTTAGATTGCGCCAGGTTTGTTTACGAGCAGTGCGACCCGTAGTATCCATGTTCAACTACGTGTGCAGTCGTTTGGTTTCATAAGAAAAACGCGCCAATCACTACGTTCTACTTTGCATTTTGAGCTTCAATTTTACAATTCGACCATACAACTTCTCTTTTGACAGACAATTAAATATTAATCGCTGGTTGGTTATTTCAGTTTAGGGCGCATCGACCATGTTTGGTCGTTTAGCGCCCTGCTTACCACCATCATGTCGCCCAGACTACACCTACCGTGCTCTTCCAGTCATACAGCGCCCACATCGACTGAAAATGTGCTCATGTGTACCCACCACTACCGCCTGAAAATGTACGCCTACCCATCACTACCGCCTGAAAATGTACTACCATCACTATCGCCTGGAAAAGTAATCCCACCCACCACTACCGTGTCGCCGCGTGCACTCACCACTATGTCGCCGCGTGCACTCACCACTATGTCGCCGCGTGCACTCACCACTATGTCGCCGCGTGCACTCACCACTATGTCGCCGCGTGCACTCACCACTATGTCGCCGCGTGCACTCACCACTATGTCGCCGCGTGCACTCACCACTATGTCGCCGCGTGCACTCACCACCGTGTCGCCGCGTGCACTCACCACTATGTCGCCGCGTGCACTCACCACTATGTCGCCGCGTGCACTCACCACTATGTCGCCGCGTGCACTCACCACCATGTCGCCGCGTGCACTCACCACACCCCTCGCCGCGTGCACTCACCACTATGTCGCCGCGTGCACTCACCACTATGTCGCCGCGTGCACTCACCACTATGTCGCCGCGTGCACTCACCACTATGTCGCCGCGTGCACTCACCACTATGTCGCCGCGTGCACTCACCACTATGCCGCCGCGTGCACTCACCACTATGTCGCCGCGTGCACTCACCACTATGTCGCCGCGTGCACTCACCACTATGTCGCCGCGTGCACTCACCACTATGTCGCCGCGTGCACTCACCACTATCATCTCGGCCGGCTCCAGAATAACGCAGTCGTTGACGCGCTGGCCAATCCGCTTCCCGAAACTGCAACCGACGGCACCGGGTCGTCAGAGCACATCGAAGGCGGCACGCACTGACAGCACTGAGAGCACACGCGGCCGAGAACGAGACCACCTAAGCCGGGGGCGTCACCGGGGTGAGGGCGGCCCCTGGGGCGCTCATATGTCCAATGGGAATCGAAGGCCCTGAGGGAAAAAAATAGCGGCCTGACAGCGGTTGCTCCTCCTGACCGGCGAATAGCTCCTGGCGGGAGAAAAACAATCCCGGTGACGCCCCTGCCCCAAGTCCGGATTTGCCACCGATCCAACATCACTCATGGAAGGTTACTCCTTCGTGCAAACCTTGGAATGCTTGCAAGTAAGGAACACTTGGACGCCATAACAACGACACAACATCTATAGAACTCGTAAGGTGTCCTGTCAGCACGCGGCCATAAGAAACACCTGCATCTTCGGAATTAATTAGACCGGAGAGGCGAGTTCCAGTCTATCTAGCGTGTCGTACGTCAGGTGCCAAAACACCGGTCGGTCGGTTATTGGCTTTACGACACATCGACCGTTGAGTCATGCAGCGTCGCCAATCTCTCACGCCGATCGGTCGCGGGCGAAGAGTAGCGACAGGTGAGACTCGAACCCACAACCTTTCGATTGTCAGACGAGCAACTTACCCATAGACCACTCGTCCCGCCAAAACACCGGAGGTCGGTGGTGAGGAATCGGACAGACCGACGTCGCCACTGCTGACACGTGCGCCAGCACTCCACGAGCTAACCACACACAACTACCGAAGACAAGGCGTGTCTACACAGACGGCCAGAACACCATCAGCCCGGTCGAAAGCTGCAGACGCTAGAGGTGACAAATAACGCGTGTTTTTGGATTGAAGCCGGGGACTGCCCGCTCCGGTGTGGTCAGGCCTGCTGATGCCCGGTTAAACGGAACTGATGTCAGTTGATGTGAAAGGATCAGCTGTCCACTTAGTTAGTTTCCTTCTGTTTAATTAAGGTAAAACAAGCAGTTCGCGTCACCTTGGAAAGCCTCACGCACTCTGAGAACAAGGTGGTTATCGGTTTTACGACACATCGACCGTTGAGTCATGTAGCGTCGCCAATCTCTCACGCCGACTGGCCGCGGGCGAAGAGTAGCGACAGGTGAGACTCGAACCCACAGTATTTTGATCGTGAGACGGGCAACTTACCCCCCCCCCCGCCCGACTACTCGTCCCCTCCCGGAACATGGACTGCAAATAAATGTCTGATCAAGACCTCCTTTCTGCATTGGCAGGTACCATACCAACAGAACAATGGCAACACAATAATTCCTAAAACACGACGGGTACCCATTTCCTAACATCCACAATACATTATTTAAGGAATCAGGAAAACTAAGACCACCAACTGGCGCTTTCCACAGTATTCAATAAACTGCAAAAGCTGCACCATCGAGTTAATTATCATAGCATATCACTACAAGATCATGCCACCTAAACTGTAACATTTGTCAGTCTTCAACAACCATGCCAACCTACTACAACATACCACAATGGTCAGCCTTACAATAGTTTGTTGCGTCGCGTTCGTCTCCCGCCTAATTTATTCCGAAACGTTTGAAATGGCCGTAAACTGACTGGCTTCACCGATGCATCACGAAGCCATTAATGATCAGACGACGAGGTCTGCCAGCATCTTACGAGCATAATCTTGCCGAGCCACGTTCACCTTTGTGGAACTACGCGCACTGTCCTTGACCACATGCCGTCACGCGTTGATTACCACCACGTGCCAGGATGGAAGCTTGGGACGCGGTTATCAATGTTGGCCATTGGTGGCGCGCTGATGACCACCAGTGAGAGCAACGCAGGCGGCAGCTCAGGGTCAAGCGTCCGCCAGCCAGGATGTGGTGGAACAAGGTCTGGCTGAGTTTACGTGGTAAGCAAGCCATGGACAGACACATCTATACCGTACGTACACCCATTGCACAACATGGGTTAGAAAAGAGAGGAAAACGGCCCTGGGATTGCCCAAGATTGCTACCCGTTTTTTGCAGGCAATCAAGTTGTCGAGCAAACCTTGAATGATGATAGCACTAATTAATGGAAACTAATTATGGTGGTGGTGGTGGTGGTGTATTGGAGTCTAGGGGCGCGTCGACATCTAGGGTCATTTTGCGTTCATAACTGAATTGTAATCAATTTGCGGTGCTGCTATCATAGCTTGCTATCCATCTTCACGGGTGGTGGTATAGTGGGGGTCAGCGTCAAGGCGAGCTTGTCGAATGAAGATAAAAATATTCCCAGATGCTACGACCTCAGAGTCGTTCCCTATTAGTATACGTAAAGAGTCGGTGTTCAACCGTCCTAAAATCTGGCGTCGTAGAGGATCGAGCAGTGTACAGCCAACTAAAACATGGTACATGGTAAGCGAGTTAGGGCAGCGCGGACATAGGGGACGGTCATCACCGGTAAGCACTATGTGTTGTGAAAGTATGGCCTATCCTCAATCGACAGAGTATTACCTCTTCCCGGCGTTTGGCTCGGTGAGAGGACAGCCACCCTGCCAGTGTCGGTTTTAAAACCCTGAGCTTACTACACTTCGAATTCCAGGTTTGTTGTCATTCTGACCGTACATTTGACGATATAGTGGGGTACAGATCCCTTGGAGGGAGCCGCAGATGGACCACACGGTCATTACAAATGGCGTGTTTGGTGGTAATGTCTGCTGCTTCGTTTTCCGCGAGTCTAACATGGCTAGGAATCCAGCAGAACACGATATTTCTGCCGATGTCATGTAGGGATTTTACGACTTTGATAATCCTCCGAACAAGTCGGTTTTCATGGTTAAAGGTGTTCAGTGCCTGGGGACTGCTCAAAGAGTCTGTGAAAACCACGTACTTGCTGGGCCGGTCTTTCTGTATAAAATAGAGGGCTTGCAAAATGGCATACAGTTCGGCAGTACAAATCGATGTTTGTGTAGGTAAACAAAAAGAGCGAACACCTTGCCGACTGACATAAGCACACCCAACACCAGACTGACTTTGAGCTATCTGTGTAAATGCGCGAAGTCTTTATATTCATGTTTTTTTCTCAATGCAAACATGCGGAGTTCCTCCGGGTTTACGTGTCCTTTCTTTGAGCAGGACAAAGTAACATCAGTTTTCACTGGAACAACATGCCAAGGGGGAGTGCTCGGCGTGATGACAAATTCTACAAAACGCGGCCTGATATTACATTCTCGAAGGATCGAGGCCATACGAATAGAAAACGGTAGTCCACGCTGGGTCCTGTGACGTGCTCTTAATGTTCTTGAGAATATCCACCGATAGACTGGGTGGTTCCGGTTTTGGGCAACATTGCACGCGTATCTCGCGCCCAAGAACTTACGGCTATTTGGTGCAACTTCAGGAGGATACCATGACGCAATGCGGTATCATAAGCGCCATCAACATCGAAAAATATGGCAGCAATATGACATCGTTTCATGAAACTCAGGAGTACAACGGAATCACGGGCTAAAATATGGTCAAATGTGCTACGGTGTCTACGGAAGCCACTCTGTACCGAAGTGAGTACGTGGTTGCGTTCTAAAAACCACATGCGTCGCAAGTTCACCACTTTTTTTCAAACAATTTGCAAAGAGAACAGGTCAATAATATGGGTCGATAACGAAGTGGGTCCTTTCCCGTTTTGTTTGGCTTGCAGATAGGGACGACAAGCGCCCTCCGCCATGTCAATGGAAATGTTCCCCTTTCCCACATTTCGTTGAACACTTGCAGAAGTGTGCTTGAAGCTGTTATCAGCAGATGTTTAAGAATGTCATTGTGTAAGGTGTCGGGTCCTTCTGCTACGTTCCTAAGGGTGCTTATGGCAGCAGTCAGTTCGGAAATAGAAAATGGACTGTCGTAATGGATAGAAACTGTTGTGAAATCAAGGGGTAGTGCTTCGCACCGGGCTTTGTATTCCGAGAAACGTCGACTGGTTTTATTTTTCGATCGCTCGGAGAAGGCCCGTCCAATCTCGTCGGCGAGATCGGTCGGATTAATAATATCTTGTCCATTTATGTGCAGTGTGGGGAGTGGGGTACAGGTAAGTTCACCGGAGATACGTTTGATGCGGGACCACACCGATGACAGCGAGGCGGAACGGTTCAACGTGTTGACGTACGCTTTCCACGATTGTCGTTTGGGATCAGCAATTGTGCGCCTCGCGTGTGCCCTTGCCTTGCGAAAAGCTACGAGATTCGCTATGCAGCTGTCACGATTAAAAATACGGAATGCCTTCTTCCTGGCACGCAATGCATCTCGGTATTTATCAGACCACCAGGGAACTGGTACACGACGTGGTGTACCCGACGAACGAGGAATATATTGCTGAGCACTTTGCAACGTTGTATTTGTAAACACTTCTATGGAGATCAATCCTTCGGAGCACTCGCCGAGTCTCTCCTCGACATCGGACTGGAAGGAAGTACAGTCAGCTTTCGAAAAAAATCCACTTGGGGGGACGTCGACCAGCTTCCACACCATCAATGAAGCGGGTCCAAACGGGAAAATGGTCACTTGTACCCGGATCATCATCCACCGACCACTCTAAACAGGGGGAACGTTCAGGGCTGCAAAGGTCAGGTCCAGCACAGAGGTCTGTCCTGTTTGCAGTGTAAAATGTGCCGGAGTTCCAGTGCTAAGAATACTAAGGGGAAAATTACGGATAATTTGCTCCCAAGCACGCCCACGACCAGTACTATTCGCTGAGCCCCAAACTTCGTGATGTGCGTTAAAGTCACCAGATAAAATCAGCGGGGGAGTGAGCTGGTCTAGCACTTGCAGCAGTTCAGCAAGTGGAAAGGTTGGTCCTGGGGATAAGTATATGGAGCATATAGTGGTAACGCGGCGATTAATTATTATCCGAGCAGCGATAGCCTGAATGTTTGATCTCAGGTGTACTTGCTGGAAATATTGCATGTCGTGTTCCGTGTGTTATGCATTAGTCCCAGATGAATTGATCCAAATTTGTCATTGGCAATTGGGTTTCAGCAATTACCATGTCAGAAATCTCGCAAATATTGAACAATGTTGTGCCATCACATTGTTCAACACATATGACAAGAATGGTGGACTGCATGTTGAAATGGGCCTCACGAGTTAATTGATTAACATCAACAGATTTTGTGAAGTTTATATATATATATACATATATTGAAAAGATAGATTGGTTCAAAAACCCGATATAAATCACAGACAACGGTTGAAATGCTCGGTCCTGACCGCACTTTGACGGGCTTTTGTTCCTTCAATTTGCCACCTCTAGTAGCAACCACATTAAACGAACAAGTGCAAATCTACACCGATGGCACCTGGACATGAAAAAGCGCATCTATTAAACAGCTCGCCGTTCGAGCTGCAGGGAGCGCTGACCGGACGTCACCATTCAGGACAACGATTTTCGAAGCTGATCATGCAACTGACCCAGGAGAGAGCATGTGTACATACCGGTGCTGTCCAACCACTTCCCTTGATGACAATACAGAGAGCATGTGTGCATGCCGGTGCTGTCCAACCACCTCCCTTGATGACAATACAGAGAGCATGTGTGCATAACGGTGCTGTCCAACCACCTCCCTTGATGACAATACAGAGAGCATGTGTGCATACCGGTGCTGTCCAACCACCTCCCTTGATGACAATACAGAGAGCATGTGTGCATACCGGTGCTGTCCAACCACCTCCCTTGATACAATACAGAGACATGTGTACATAGTGCTGTCCAACCACTTCCCTAGACAATACAGAGAGCATGTGTGCATACGGGCGCCAACACTTCCCTACACAATACAAACATCATAACGGTGCTGTCCAACCATCCCTTGATACAATACAGAGCATGTGTGCATACCGGTGCTGTCCAACCACCTCCCTTGATGACAATACAGAGAGCATGTGCATAACGGTGCTGTCCAACCACCTCCCTTGATGACAATACAGAGAGCATGTGCATAACGGTGCTGTCCAACCACCTCCCTTGATGACAATACAGAGAGCATGTGTAACATACGGGCTGTCCAACCACCTCCCTTGATACAATACAGACATGTGTGCATACGGTCTGTCCAACCACCTCCTTAATGACAATACAGAGAGCATGTGCATGCCGGTGCTGTCCAACCACCTCCCTTATGACAATACAGAAGCATTTAACGGTTGTCCAACCACCTTGATGACAATACAGAGGCATGTGTGCATACCGGTGCTGTCCAACCACCTCCCTTGATGACAATACAGAGAGCATGTGTGCATGGTGCTGTCAACCACCTCCTTGATGACAATACAGAGAGCATGTGTGCATACCGGGGCTGTCCAACCACTTCCCTTGATGACAATACAGAGAGCATGTGTACATAACGGTGCTGTCCAACCACTTCCCTTGAGGACAATACAGAGAGCATGTGTGCATAACGGTGCTGTCCAACCACTTCCCTTGATGACAATACAGAGAGCATGTGTCATACGGTGCTGTCCAACCACCTCCCTTGATGACAATACAGAGAGCATGTGTGCATAACGGTGCTGTCCAACCACCTCCCTTGATGACAATACAGAGAGCATGTGTGCATACCGGTGCTGTCCAACCACCTCCCTTGATGACAATACAGAGAGCATGTGTGCATACCGGTGCTGTCCAACCACCTCCCTTGATGACAATACAGAGAGCATGTGTACATACGGTGCTGTCCAACCACCTCCCTTGATGACAATACAGAGAGCATGTGTGCATACCGGTGCTGTCCAACCACCTCCTTATGACAATACAGAGAGCATGTGCATACCGGTGCTGTCCAACCACCTATGACAATACAGAGAGCATGTGTCATACGGGTCAACCACCTTGATGACAATACAGAGAGCATGTGTGCATACCGGTGCTGTCCAACCACCTCCCTTGATGACAATACAGAGAGCATGTGTGCATACCGGTGCTGTCCAACCACCTCCCTTGATGACAATACAGAGAGCATGTGTGCATACCGGTGCTGTCCAACCACCTCCCTTGATGACAATACAGAGAGCATGTGTGCATAACGGTGCTGTCCAACCACCTCCCTTGATGACAATACAGAGAGCATGTGTGCATAACGGTGCTGTCCAACCACCTCCCTTGATGACAATACAGAGAGCATGTGTGCATACCGGTGCTGTCCAACCACCTCCCTTGATGACAATACAGAGAGCATGTGTGCATACCGGTGCTGTCCAACCACCTCCCTTGATGACAATACAGAGAGCATGTGTGCATACCGGTGCTGTCCAACCACCTCCCTTGATGACAATACAGAGAGCATGTGTGCATACCGGTGCTGTCCAACCACCTCCCTTGATGACAATACAGACCAGGCATCAGATTGGACAATGCCAACCCACTCGTGACGCACACGGACTGTCGTGCGAGCAGTTGTCCCGGACGTTCATCCGCGTGTGGTCATGAGCACCGAGGGCTCTTCTTTTACCACGCGTTCAACCGCTGGCTGGTTGGTTATTTCGGCTTTCGGGCGCATCGACTGCGTTGGTCATACAGCGCCCATCGTTCAACCGCTGGGTTGCATAGTAGCACCAGGGGATCCAGGACCCGTGGATTCACCACACGATCCACCACACAAACCGCGGCCTGACCACGGAGAGCTCCGTGGAAACGGCGCGACGGGAACACTGACCTGGACCCCGGGCAGAACATCGATCCGTCAATGAAGACGTAGCCGGAGATGAGGATGTACCAGCATGACGCGCGCTCACCACGGCTGAAACACACGACACACATAGGCGGTGATGATATTGATTACAACGATGATAATGATGGTGATGATGATGATGATGATGATGATGATGATGATGATGATGATGATGGACGATGATGTTGATGTTGATGATGATGATGATGATGCTGACGATGATAATGATGGTGACATGAATATGATGGTGGTAGTGGTGATATGACTAAAATGATGATGGTGATGATGATGGACACACAAAGAACACACAGCACGTTAAAACATTGCGCCAAGAAACACGTCGCACACGACAGAGCGGACTGCTATATCGAAGGGAACACTCGTAACACAGCTGGCCAGAAACACCCACCCGGACACACAACATACACTACACACACACACAGCTGACCAGAACCACCCACCCGGACACGCAAAACAAACACGCAACACACCGACCGACACACACAGCTGACCAGAACCACCCACCCGGACACGCAACACACACGACACACACAGCTGACCAGAACCACCCACCCGACACGCAACACAAGACACACACAGCTGACCAGAACCACCCACCCGGACACGCAACACACACGACACACACAGCTGACCAGAAACACCCACCCGGACACGCAACACACACGACACACACAGCTGACCAGAACCACCCACCCGGACACGCAACACACACCACCGACACACACACAGCTGACCAGAAACACCCACCCGGACACGCAACACCCACGCACACACAGCTGGCCAGAACCACCCACCCGGACACACAACATACACTACACACACACACACACAGCTGACCAGAACCACCAACCCGGACACGCAACACACACAACACACACCACCGACACACACATCTGGCCAGAAACACCCACCCGGACACGCAACACACACAACACACACAGCTGGCCAGAACCACCCACCCGGACACGCAACACACACCACCGACACACACAGCTGACCAGAACCACCCACCCGGACACGCAACACACACACCGACACACACAGCTGACCAGAACCACCCACCCGGACACGCAACACACACGACCGACACACACAGCTGACCAGAACCACCCACCCGGACACGCAACACACACGACCGACACACACAGCTGACCAGAAACACCCACCCGGACACGCAACACACACGACCGACACACACAGCTGACACCACGGAAACAAACACACACACACAACACAGCTGACCAGAAACACCCACCCGACACGCAACACAAACACGACACACACAGCTGGCCAGAAACACCCACCCGCACACGCAACACACACGACCGACACACACAGCTGACCAGAACCACCCACCCGGACACGCAACACACACGACACACACAGCTGGCCAGAAACACCCACCCGCACACGCAACACACACGACCGACACACACAGCTGACCAGAACCACCCACCCGGACACACAACACACACGACACACACAGCTGGCCAGAAACACCCACCCGGACACGCAACACACACGACCGACACACATCTGGCTGAACCGACCGGCACGCGGCTGGGATGTTCAGCACAGCCGACGCCATCGACCAAACCGCGGCCGAAACCATCGACCACACGAGCCACCGTGTAACCCGATCGTCCCTCCCTCTCAGTGCAGAGGCCACCCGGCGGCATTTCCCCAGCCGACAGCTCTGACATTAGGAAGGGATCGCATGGTTGGTTGGTTATTTGGGCTTTCGGGCGCATCGACTGCGTTGGTCATACAGCGCCCATAATCGCCCGAAGGGATCGCATGAATCCGAGCAACAGCCCACTAGGAGTTCTGTCCTAGTTAGTTAGTTATTTGAGTTTAAGGGCGCTTCGACCAAAACGTGATAATTTAGCGCCCATGGAGTTCTGTCCTCCAGAACAGTATGCAGTCGAGAAGGTTCTTATCTCAAGTTTCACAGCTAAAGATAGGATCTTGCTGGTGGACAGCAGTCCGATAGAAAGATAGAACTTTCATCAGTGCTCACCTGAACTTAGAGCCAGAACATTGGGTTCTTTTACGACGCCGCATTTCACTGCTAGGCCACATAGCATCGTCACCTCTAGTGCCAATTTGACGCGGCAGGTTGTGGGATTCCAACTCCCAATCTTACGACCAAGAGTCGAACGTACTGCCGACTCAGCTACCACGACCGTCTCTCACCTGAACTTACCACCTTCTCAAAAATGTAACGGATCTTCCCAAAAAAATCCAAATGATATGGAACCTAATTTCATGGCTGGCATTTTATAATCATTAAACAAGATATACTGCAAGCACATTATGACTGTATCTCGCTTACTGCAATGTGTCTCGGAAATTATCCTTAAATCACACACTGAAATCAGCTCCTCCAATCACTTTTGGAACACGAACAATTGGGTCTTTACGGCAAATTGGAGGTAAATTATGCTCCCAATTCAAACCCTAGAGGTTAACATTTAGTTCCACCATATCTGGAACTCCATAACAAAAACACAACCCTAATAATCATGTTCATCACACGTGGGGTACATCGTCAGAGATCGCATTCCCAAATCAAGTACGTCGTCAAAACCTCAGCACAGCTTTTTGTCAGAGTGCATGTGTGAGCCCAGTGTGCCATCAGAGACTATACTAATAGGTTGCAGACCAGTGTAAAATAATTGACGATGTGGCCTGGAAATTCACAGTTAATGGAATTGTGCTATTTCATCCTTGCCTTAGGTTTTTACCATTTTGCCACATGATGTGTGGGCAGTCATTATACACACAACTGCTAAATAATGTAAAATGCATGTGACTGAAGTGAAATATGTGTATTACAACAGCATTCTGCTTTTTTAATCCTTAAGTGGAGATCCTTTATTTTCTTCCAATCTTTCACCATTCCCAAGCAACTTCTTTCTTCATCCACACAGTTAATGGTGAAGTAATTTTCGGACACTGTTGCAGACTATACCCACATGTGGGCCAATAGTAAATAGAACATGTCAAAGTTAACTAACAAGTAGAGTCATCAGAGAGTAGGAGTCAGATTCTTCAGAAATAGTGTCATTTAAAATGCTGTTGATGCCTCAGACTCAAATTCGAGCTAATGGTGTAGGCACTTCAAGCTGATGGTGAAGGTTCCAAGGAGCAGAATGTCGATACTCCTTGGAGAAGGATGTGGATTGAACGTTCTAAAAGTGGTATATTCCACCCTGTTTCACGAGTAATTTATCACTGGTTGTCAGAATTCCAATATCAAAACGTACATTTTGACTGAGAAGAGTGTGTCAGAGAGACTGTACTCACAAGTAGAGTATGTCGTCTTTGTCCCGTCGGTCGTAGCGGATTGCCTTGCAGAGTGAGCGAAGCGCCGCTTCGCGAAGGTTCGAGAGCGCCTCGAACTCTTGCAGGGTTTCAAAGAGAGTGTGCAAGTCCTGGCGGCATGGGCACGTCAGGTTAGGTTAGGTGGCGTTAGAGGCGTAGCGTCAGACCTGTGTCACGGCAGCAGCACACAAATCACAGGCACCTCAGGTGGTGTCAGAGGTTGCATGGGAATCGGCAACAGGATTGTGGTCAGACTCAGAGGCAGCCTGACAATTGGCGCTAGGATTGCCATGGGGGACTCAGAGGCAGCATGATAATCGGTGCCAGACTGACGTAAGAGATGACATGACAACCAGAGCCGGGCGTTAAATGGCCAAACCTGGCCGATGTGCACTAAAACTCAAATAACCAACCAACTACAACCAGAACCAGGATTGCCATCAGACTCAGAGACAGCATGGCAATCTCTACCAGACTGTCATCGGAGACTCAGAGGCAGCATGATAATCTATACAAGACTGTCATCGGAGACTCAGAGGCAGCATGACAATCTATACAAGACTGTCATCGGAGACTCAGAGGCAGCATGATAATCTGTACCAGACTGTCAGGTCCACCTTCAGGCATACTAACCCCCCTTTATTTCTCCCTGTTGTGTGCTTATTCTCCGGCCACGCCACCCACCTCTATTGTCCGCTGTTCTGGATCTCTCTTCAGACTGACCAGAAATCTTGGATCTAGCTTGATATCACTCATAGCGGTAACGAGCACCGCGGCATCTTCCGGCTTATCGCGTCATCAGTGGGATGGCGTTGTCACGGCACAGCCTGGCACAGGGAGCGGCACACCTTAGGCATTGTCACAGCACACTGCAATAGGGGGCACAGCACAGCCTGGCAAAGGGAGCAGCACACCTTAGGCATTGTCACAGCACACTGCAATAGGGGGCACAGCACAGCCTGGCAAAGGGAGCAGCACACCCTTAGGCATTGTCACAGCACACTGCAATAGAGGGCACAGCACAGCCTGGCAAAGGGAGCAGCACACCTTAGGCATTGTCACAGCACACTGCAATAGAGGGCACAGCACAGCCTGGCAAAGGGAGCAGCACACCTTAGGCATTGTCACAGCACACTGCAATAGAGGGCACAGCACAGCCTGGCAAAGGGAGCAGCACACCTTAGGCATTGTCACAGCACACTGCAATAGAGGGCACAGCACAGCCTGGCAAAGGGAGTGGCACACCTTAGGCATTGCCACAGCACACTGCAATAGAGGGCACAGCACAGCCTGGCAAAGGGAGTGGCACACCTTAGGCACAGCATGGCACAGCAATGATACATTATTGGTGAAATAGGTTGGAAAATACCACTTTGGGAACACTCATTCGACATCCTTCTCCAAGAAGTATCGACATCCTGCTCCTTGGAACGTATACCATCAGCTGGAAATTGAGTCTGAGGAATCAAAAGCATTATAAATGACACTAATTCCATGGCAAATTTCGACATCCCAGTATGTTCGTTTCAACATCTCCCACCTAACGAAAAACCATTATTTTAACCCTGTGGCACAGGGAGACACATCTTAGGCAATGTCACAGCACACTGCAATGGAGGGCACAGCACAATTCCCAGTTGGTTGCAGCACTGTGAGGTCAGGACGAGGAGAGGCTAAAAAACATACCGGAGCCACAGTTGGAAGGCGCCACATGGTGCATGCAAACATCAGGAGTGTGCTGCATGACCTCTGCAGTCGATGCGCCCCTAAACCCCAAAAAACATCAGGAGTGTGGACGAATTTATCCAGAGGCCACTGCTTGATCAATACATGTATACAGATAATCTGCCTGACAGATTATCAATACATGCCTAAAAATGTAATCTGCCTAACAGGGCAGATGGAGTCACTGCTCCCAACAGACATTCTAAGGCTGAGCGACGAGGGGGTGGAGGTGGCCTGCATTGTCACTGATGCCACAACAGGCTCATTAACAGGACTTTAACACATCTGGTACTACAGTTAGTTATTTGGGCTTGGAGGTTAGTTTGTTAGTTATTTGGGCTTTAGGGCGCATTGACCAGGGTTGATCATTCACACCCAGGGCTTGGAGGTGTGTTGACAACTATGGCCATATTGTGCCCATGTCGGTACTACAGCTCAACTGACAAGTGCACTGCAATGCCATTCACATGTGCATACCCATGCCATAATGGTATTAGCTACACTTCCGCCACTCCAAGTAATATGCAAACCAGTTTTACATATTACTTGGACCACTACTAGTGCAAATATGCACAAACCAGTTTTTTGGGTAGTATATATTTCCTTACATTATTTTGTCAAGATAATTTCCCTAGAACTGAGGATGACATTGATTACTGGCTTCATTGCCCTTTGTTCATATATCATGGCAACTTCCCTTTATAAGCTTAACAAAAATAACCCCTGTGGTTCTAAATAATCCTCACTTGATACCTTTATGACTTGAAAAGCCAGGATCAAATAGCACAGAGGTAACAGCAGGACAACATTTTTTTTTTAATGCACTTGCATATGATTTCCTCTCTATGAAAATCATGAGAGAAGTGTATAAAAGAAGCGTTGTGTGGGAAATGGCTAGTGAAGAATGGTGTAAAATGAATTAAACAACTTGACCAAACCCTACCTATTGCAATGTAACTTAACCAAACCTAACATACAGATCTTAGACTACCTAAAGCCTACAATGTTAAATCACCTAAATATACAGGAATGTTCACAATAGCCACTGCAAGTAGATGGCATGTACCGTGAAATGAATAAACAAATAAATAAATTGCATCATCTAAAACCAATGGATGTTGGATTGCCTGAATCATACCAATACAACTGCAAGACATTAGATTACCTAAATCCTTCTGATCTGAAGCAACCTGGTTAATGAACGGCAAGACCACATTTGCAGCACGTCACCATCCCTAGCAACACACCATGCTCACGAGAGGAAGGCCTCGGTGTGATTGCTGTGGCAGTCTCCCACTCACAGCAAGAGATCTGGTGATCTCTTGCTGTGGTGATCTTGTTTGCACATGAAGAACATGGCATGCAAAATAAATGTAATTACACTGTCAACAGCCGGAGTGCTGACAAAATATGTTTGAGAGTGTACCAGAGTGCTGACAAAAACCCATGGAAAGGCCACCTGAGCAACTTTGCATCTCCATAGTTCGCACATTCAGAAACAAACAAAATTGGCTCATATGTGATACCTTATTCAAAATATGACAGTCACTACTTCATAACCATGCATTTGAGGCATCTTTTAAAAGCAAGATGGGTAGGTGAATCCATCCCCTCCTAGTCTGTGTGCAAAAAGTAAAATGCCCACTGACATTCAAGTGCAAATTTGTATGTAATATCAAGATATTGTTAATATGTAGCTAATATTTCACAATTATAATTTGATCACATGGACATGCTTGACACCTATTCCAAATGTAAATACATCAACAAAAATCGTAGGCAAAAACATTGCTAGGAATGCTTTAAGAAGTCCAGTACATGACATTATTAGCTACTGTGCTTTAAGGTATTCATGGGAAAAGTTTTAGAAACATTTAAATTATAAAGTCATAGTGCTATGGCTAACTAAGAGCCACAGGGGCTCATCTGGGTTAAGCCTATCTAGAAAAGATACCAAAAAAGTACATGCTCACACCCCAATAAATCCATTATCTGAAGTTTCAAGAAAATGACACCTGAGCCTATCTAGCACCATTCACCTGATATTGCATATCACACTCCTCAGCAGTTCCTGATCTTTAAGAAATCCAGTACATGACATTATTAGCTACTGTGCTTTAAGGTATTCATGGGAAAAGTTTTAGAAACATTTAAATTATAAAGTCATAGTGCTATGGCTAACTAAGAGCCACAGGGGCTCATCTGGGTTAAGCCTATCTAGAAAAGATACCAAAAAAGTACATGTCACACCCCAATAAATCCATTATCTGAAGTTTCAACAAAATGACACCTGAGCCTATCTAGCACCATTCACCTGATATTGCATATCACACTCCTCAGCAGTTCCAACTCTTCCAATCATGCCCAATCATTCTACCATAGTCAATCACACCAGCATCACACACCTGTATGTTGGTGTTGAATCCACCACTAGGTACACCCTATATAGTAGTATAATATAATACTGGAGTATAATGTGCCCAATATAGCTAGTATAATACTCAATTTATCAGCATGATTAAAAAAAATTATCAGACTCCATACATGCCCACCTAAAGGGGCCTATACAGTGCACACACACTTAGTATATATATATATATATATATATATATATATATATATATATATATATATATATATATATATATATATATATATATATATATATATATATATATATATCACACTGCCTACCACCCCTTAGAGCTAAAAAATGATTTTCCTACCTAAAATAATTGTCCACCCCATCAAAAAATGGTTGAATGAGGGTTGGTTGGTTATTTGGGCTTAGGGGCACATCGACTGCTTCTGTCATACAGTGCCCATTGGTTTAATGAGGGAATCCCCTCAACATCAGCAGGCAGACTATTCCACTGATCAACAATACTTTAACTGAAGACCTGTTCTCACTTAATTGTCTTACACCTTGATTTGTCAAACCTTAATTGAGGACCCATATGTGATAGTCTAAATAGACAGGGTATCATTCAGATTGACCTGATCTAGCCATGTAATGATTTCATGCATTTCAATCATATCACCCCTTACTCTGCTATATTTCAGTGAGTACATATCCAATTACATTTGTCTTTCCCCATATTCCACATATGCTAAGATACCTAGACCACTGATGAGCCTAACAGCCTTGCACTGCACTCTTTCTAACATCATATCACCCCTTACTCTGCTATATTTCAGTGAGTACATATCCAATTACATTTGTCTTTCCCCATATTCCACATATGCTAAGATACCTAGACCACTGATGAGCCTAACAGCCTTGCACTGCACTCTTTCTAACATATCTATATGATTTTCTAAGTAGGGGTTCCATGCCTGTATAGAATATTCCAAGTAGGGTCAAACACAGGCCAAGTACAGCATTTTCATCACTTCTTTGCTCTGATGCTTCATGCTCCTATTAACCCTCGTACATCCGGGGGCAGATATCTGCCCAGTGGTTTTTCCTAGTTTGATGTCATACTAATCGAGTTAGCAAGGCCAAACCTCACATGACTGCTCATTGGTCTTTTCTGCATGTCCTCATTAATTTTTAACCCTGGGTCATCTTAGGTCAGGTGAAGTGACCCAACTACACTTGGAGTTCTAGGTGGCATAACTTCCACAATAATTTGGGGATTTATTTTAAACTTGTAACACATCATGATCTCATCAGGGACCATAATGTGTATGTCATTTTTCATAGCATTGACCTTAGGTCATGTCGCGAACATGGCTTCCCCATTAAAGGGCTACAATAAAATATACAAATGTCTCCTGGTTACATATTTGCTCTTGGAATGATCTCACAATGGTTGTGGCATGTAGTTGGAAGCTTTGCTCGATGTTACTGCTGACATTTTTTCTCAGTGACCTCACCAAGGTCATCTGAGGTAACCTGACATCACTACACATTTCTGCACATTTTACATCCACTTAACACAACCCTTTGTTTCCTTCCCATTAACCATGCTTCAATCCAACCTAGAACATATCCATCAATCAAATGCAGTTCTAGTTGCTGAATTAAATGCCCATTTTGAACTTTATCAAAAGCTTTGCTAAAGTCCAGGTACACTACATCCATCCTGCTTTGATTGCCTACTTTAGCTATATACCCCATAAACTCCAATAGGTGAGTTAAACAAAATCTTCAAGATTGAAATCCATGTTGAGTGTCACTTAGAAGATTGTGCCTATTCAAAGGTTTGTATATTCTGCTTGACAAGTTTTTCTAGCAATTTGCAAACTATTAAGGTTAAACTGACTGGCCTGCAGTTGCCCACACACTTCATACTTCCTGTTTTGAAAACCGGTACTACATTTACATGTCACTAATCATCTAGTACTTCAGAATGCTGTGTACTATGCCTGAAAATGATACCTTGCCTCAATTACTTGGAGGGAGGGGAGGATGGCAGTTTTTCTTAAATTATACATAACACAACTGCAAGACTGTTTCTGCATTTCTTTTCTTGTCAACTGAAAAAAAACTTTTGCAAAATAAATGGGTGGTCACATGATCTTGACCCTTGACCCTCAAATTGTGCATTCAAATAACCCTAAACCACAAATTTACCATTTGTATCCATGCGGACCTATGCACAAGTACAATGAATTTGAACATACTGTCTTGCTATCACAAACACTTGTGGCATTGTAGTTGTGCTGTATTTCAATGCAATTATAGTCATGATCTAACTGCATCAGGTAATCTGAATAGCGGATATATTTGAGCATATAGCATATATGATTCCCAGTACACAATAAAATGTGAATGCATTAAACCAGAATTGTTTTAACCATTCAATGAAGAATGCAATCCAATTGTATTGACCTTTCTCCTTGAGTAAATGTCATCCCATCCTTGTCTCCACCAAGTGTTGGAAAAAATAGGTTGTTACTGCACTTTTGACATCCAGAGCTTTAGCCTCTCTGTACAATTATAATCTCTGTTCAAATTTGGACATAGAGCAGGGTTGTTTGACAATAACTTTCACAATGAAATGCTCAATGTTGACTGCAATGCCAAAATTTGGATTCTGATGTCATAGGTTTGAAGGGAAATGTCCTCTCAATATTCAACTGACCAAACATCTCTGCACCTAGGATTGCAAAGCACAAATCTAACCCAGACTACAACTCACATAACACAGATATGAACTGTGTTTCCAACCTATGCACATCCCACCATGCATCACTAGTAGCAAATACCTACTCTAAAGAAGTACATGTAAAGTACTATATCCAGATAATTGCAATCATGGCAATTTACAACACATTAATAACATTCCAGGAAGTTCATGTTAATCAGTGTCTAATGTAGATTAGATTACATCAAAGCACCAAGCAATAATTCCACATTTTGGCAAAGGCAATGGCACAGGTGATAAGTCAGGCAAGTAGGCACAAAAACGGGCAACTAAAAATGCAAGACATATTTCCATTTTGAAGAAGCCTGAAATGCAACAGGTGTTCGTGAAGCATAAATAATCGTGCTCGGCCAGTGTAGGCACTAGAGTAGAGTGGTAAAAAGAACATCGCAACACATTTGTTCGTCGAAATCCGCATTACATAAATCAACTCTATAAGAATTAAATTTAAAAATCAGATAGTCCCGATATGAAGTTCCAGCGTGACATTTGTTGCGCATACTGGTTTTGGCTTACGCTCAACCAATAAAGAAGCCAAGCCAACGTACCGAAGCACCCTGCGGTATGAAGTGAAAATAATTATGAAGTAATCTTATCGGATGCGTCAACTTAACTACACACGCCTACGTTAAATCCACAATCAAAACATTGCGATGCGCACCTACCCTGCGGGCAAGTTTACAAACTTTCGCAACTCTAGTAGTGGGCACTATATTTGTTATCAAGTACCAAGTTGCTCATGCTAACCTGCATACCCACGGTCAGAGTAGACGAAGAACTGCTGCCAAGTATTTACGTGATCTAGTTATCAAACATGCGTAAAGCTACTAATTGAAATAAAGCGTAGATTATCATGCAATCTCATCATGAAGTCCAATTGTCCGATGCACATGCAACCTCATGCATTCCATTATATGTTTGACCATCTCTATTAAAGTAAGTTACGAAAGCGCACAAGAGATGCCGCTGCTTCCTAGGCCTCTCATCTCGCGTAGTGTCATTTTCTCACGGACCACTAAACCTAGGATGCTTACCAGCTCTCCGAATCCGGATATGTTAATTGTTCACAATCATTAGTTAGTTATTCGGGCTGGTGAGGATTCCACTTCCACTCTAAAAGCCATTCTGAGGATGGCTTGGAAATCAGGGGTGTCGAATAAAAAACATTGAGGCTGGTGTGGGGGCTAAGTGCCGAACACAGTAATTTATCTCCCGTCCCCCGCCAACCAAAAGCTATCGGATTTCACCCACCTTATTTTCAGATCACAGAAATTGATATAGTTATATTTGTCGATGGGTGAAAACATTTCTTTGATATAGGTACCTCGCTCGATTAACGTTGGGGACGGACGAAGCCGAAGCCGTGGTGGAAAGTACATTCAGGATTGGGGAAGGGCACGCATACCGGCCAGCAGTTCTGCTGTGGCCACGACCAGGATCAGTTCCGTCTAGCCCGAGTTGCCGGATCGGGCAAACCTACGTTCAGTCCGCCCCGCGCCTGAAACACCGTCCCAAGTACAGAGAACGCCGACCAAAACCCAAGTTCAGCCCAACCAGGCAAATCCCAGCTTGACTCCTGCATACCCGAGTACAAGTATCGAGTGGGATTAACGTAGTTGAACCCGGGCAGAGACACGCCGTAACGCATTGTCTTCGCTGTGGCTCCAACTGGCTGCGCTCGGGCATGCCCGACTTGCTCAGAACCCTAGGAGAGAGCGCCGCGGTACATGGACTGTCGATTTCTACGCTCTCGTCGGGACTGCAGTCCGCGGAAGTACGGCAATAGACACCAATCACCTCCGATGAACCATGTGCATCGACGCAGTCAGCCACGATCGCCGAGTCTGGTCAGTCGCCACGCACGACACCGAGGAAACGAAAATGCGCAACGGATCTTGTACTTCAAATGATCGGTCAGTACCTACCCCACCCGCGTAGCCAGGAACAAGAACGGGGACACACTGGGCACGCGTCGCTTCGGTCGCAGCCAAGGGGTCGGAAAAGGTCAACCCGAGAGACTTCCCGGAGGGGCCATCGCAATGGCCTAAGGCCGTCGGCCGACGGCTTTGGTTCCTGATTACCTTCCTTGCCATCTCCCCTGTTCGCGATGTTCTGCTAGACGGCACGTTCCATTTATGTCCAGTTACCTTCAATTAGCGACTCGATGTTTTTTGCATAGCCCGAGGTTTTTTACAGACCATCTCAGTTCCTTGTGCCTGATCGATTTGCATGTTTCAGTACCTCATACAAGTAAGTGTTCGGGCTTAATAACAGTCTTTGTGTGCTGTGTGGCTCTGCGTGACTCTTTCTCGATACCATGGGTGCCCTACACCGCCTCCGGATAATTTGTATGTATGGAATCTTCGAACTGTGCGCTGAGTAAAACGACCGAATTTGTTTGCGTGCCACCCACATAGGAATAGGTAATAGATAATTCGGGAAAAATATGGTCAACCCTGACCACTGATGTGTGAATGAAGCTTCCACATCATGGACAGACTTCCACGAGACGCGACGGGACCGCACTTGTTTGCAAGCAGTTGCAGGCTGTTTCATTCCAAGTATGCCGGCAACATCGTGGACATTTTGTGGACAAGCCACGGGCATTCATCACCGAGTTTAATTGTTCCCTATCGTCAATTGTCAATTACCTCCACGTCGAATATCGCCGTCTTCGGCTGATATGACCGAGACAAATCGGACTTCAGGCCAGTGTGGAGGTATTCATCTCAGCGCACCTCTCCCGCGATGCAGCCTGTGAACTCCAGCCATCTCTCTCTCTCTCTCTGTCCCATAACCCGGTTCCAGCCTCAGCAGTTCCGCAGCACCTTCCGCTGGACCACGACACGTCAGCATCCCTCACACCAGCTGGTCGACGGCGGGCGCCGAGATCGGGCGCCTCGCGAGCGTCACACCGCATCTCACCCCGGAGGGATTGTATTCAAAACGGAGACACAGCACACAGCCGTCGCCCCCTCCCTCCACCCCGCCGAGACGGAAGCCGAACAACAGCTGGCTCGGAGACACAGCACCGGTCTGGGATACAGCGTCGGCACAGAGGTACAGTACCGGTTCAGAGGTACAGCGTCGGCTGAGAGGTACAGTGCCGGGTCAGAGACACACTGCCGGCTCAAATACTCATTGCCGGCTCAGAGATACAGTGCCAGTTTATAGATACAGCACCGTGTCACAGATACAGTATCGGGTTAGGGATACAGTTCCGCTTCAGAGGTGCGGTGCCGGCTCAGAGACACTGCCAGCTCAAGGATTCAGTGTCGGCTCAGAGATACAGTATCATCTCAGAGGTACAGTGCCGGCTCAGAGGTACAGTAGCCGGCTCAGAAGTGCAGTGCCTCAGGCGTCAGCAAGGATTCAGTGTCGGCTCAGAGATACAGTATCAGCTCAGGGATGCAGTCCCGCCTCAGAGGTGCAATGCCCACTCAGAGGTAGTGCTAGCTCAGAGGTACAGTACCGGGTCAGAAATTCAGTGCCGTCTCGGCCCGCGGCGGAAGGCGAACAGCAGCCGCACCTGCAGCCGCCGCAGCCGGCCGGCCAACAGCGGCAGGCGGACGGCCGAATGCACTTCAGACAGCCGGCAGGCGCGGAAGTGCGCACGCGCCACCACGCGAGCTCGACATTGCTGACGCCAGCGTCGCGGCGCCACACCAACCAGTCGCGATCACCACCGGACAAGCAACACGCCGACCGCAGCGACTTTACACAGGCAGTGTCATCGCCAAGAGCCAACAGCCTACAGTAGCAGCAGCGGGCCAGCACACTCCGGTCAGACTCTACACAAGCAGCGCCATTACCAAGAGCCAACAGCCTACAGTGGCAGCACCGGTCACGACTCGGGCCAGAACACTCCGGTCAGACTTTACGCAGGCAGCGCCATTACCAAGAGCCAACAGCCTACAGTGGCACACCCAGCACCGGTCACAACACTCCGGTCAGACTCTACACAAGCAGCGCCATTACCAAGAGCCAACAGCCTAGAGTGGCAGCACCGGGCCAGAACACACCGGTCACAACACTCCGGTCAGACTTTACACAAGCAGCGCCATTACCAAGAGCCAACAGCCTACAGTGGCAGCACCGGGCCAGCACACACCGGTCACAACGACTCGGGCCAGAATACGCCGACCACAGCGACTTTACACAGGCAGTGTCATCACCAACAGCCAACAGTCTACAATGCTCGGGCTCACAGCCGGCGAAATGGCTACCGAAGCTGGGTGATCACCCGACTGGAGGGGACACCCAGAGCGAGTCGCAACGCCCACAAAGCGCAGTGCGCTGCGCACTCCAGGTGTCTCAAGACACAGGCGACCACGCGTTTACGGTGGACGTTTTACCACGATCAGAGCATCACTCAATGCAGAAGGGCGCGTCCCCCAGACGCGCGGATACGTGCTAGTCGGTTGGTTATCGGTTTTACGACACATCGACCGTTGCGTCGTGCAGGGTCGCCGATCTCTCACACCGCTCGATGGCGGGCGAAGAGTAGCGACAGCCGAGACTCGAACCGAGAAACTTCCTATTGCGAGACGAGCAACTTACCCCTAGGCTACGCGTCGCCCACGTACTAGTCGGAAGTGCACGATAACACAGCCCGCATGAAGCTGCATTCATGGGTGGAGAACGCCGTATGGCGGGCAAGGCAAGCGCCGAACTAACTCGCCGCACCACAGGACAGCACGCCTTTATCGTGCTTCTGAATTGGCATCACCACGCTGGCCACTTCGCCACACCAGCGTTCCAACGCTTACACCCACGGCTGGCTTCCGTTCCTCTGACGCCGTTCCTCTGGTAGACGTTCCTGCGATGCCAAGCCGAGTTTCGGCGCATCGCAGTCGTGGCGGTTGCCAGTGCAGCCACCACGGCAGACAGGCCACAGCGAACACCAACCGCACTCCTCCCGCAAGGAGAGCCGCCGGCACAACACACGAGGCAGTCTATGGGCCATATCACGTCTGGATAGGGGGCAAACTCAACCCCGCAAAACAAAACTGAAGCCTAACCTACCAGGTCACCAAGGACGGCTGACTACACGATGACACACCATCGCAAAACAAACCACACCACACGGGAAAAGCGTTAAAAAATATGCGCCTATCAGCATGCAAAGCATTATCGAACCACAACCTGCAACTAGACACCAAGAAGCGACACTCCGACAGAAACGAAGCGTGTTGACACTCGCAGAACGTCCACGGCACTAAACGGGCTTTGTGAAAATCCAACACCCTCGGAGAGCACGCGGGCACACATCGGGCCACCGAGTGGGAACAAGCCCCTGCATGGGGTGGCGGGGTACGGAGTGGGCAACACAGTGAAGAAGAACCTCGAGTTCTTCTACGACGCATTCAACCGCTAGGTCATGCAGCGTCGTCAACCTCTCACGCCGATTGGTCGCGGGTGGACTCGGCAATGCCGTCCGTTGTGAGATTCGAACCCACAATCTCGCGATCAAGAGTGCGACGCTCCACCGACTGAGCTACCGCGGCCCCCGGGCCGCACAGTGGGGTCAAGCCACTGCAAGAAGCCAAAACCAGCACGAACACCGGACTGTCAAAGGTCAGTCGACACGTGACAGGAAGCACGAGTGCCAAGCGCAGGTCGCCGCGCCTCGCAGCACACACCCGCGCCCGTCTCGGCGCCGGCCGGACCACCGAGACACCCAGCAGAGCGCGCCGTCCGAGCCGCAGTGGTGATGGCGCTGACTGTCTGGCTATACTGAGCAACAGCATACTGAGCTGTGTGACAACAGCATACTGAGCTTCCATCAAAGATATTACAAGGGTGTCAAATGGCACCCGTTCAACTTGCAGCGAGTTGTGTCATTCAGGCACGGCTGTGCATGCAGGCGAACCGCGCACCTACCTAAAGCTGAAGATAATTCACACGAACTGCATCTCAGGTCTCTCGAACACGGCTGATGCTTGCCACTGCACGACGTAAACAGCTAGCAACATGCTCCACTCGAGACACGACTGCTTGCAAGGTAATTGTCGCCTCACGGCCAAATTTCCGGGTTTGGAGGGACTGCTTGCCGTCGTGACATCCACCAGAGCAAGTCCAACAATTACGATGACAGCACGCACGATTCTCAAACAGCAACCCGATGTGGACACAGCGTGCACATGGTAGTCGCACCCCTGCATGGCCGCGGCCCGTAACACGAGCGACCCATCAGCCACTGCCAGGACGACAAATCGACACCAATTTCCGACCGGTGATTTTCCTAATCGATCTCACCGGCATCGTCGTACAGGTCAGTTTCGTCAGCCAACAGCTAGCGTTTAAGTGCAACGCGAGAGCACCAACACACGTATCCAGATCTACACACCACGCTACAGAACTGCCAGAGAAACGCTCGTCCTCCCTTCCCCACGCAAAAAAAAACACATCCAAGACTAATCGCCGCACACCGATACTGAACCGTCACATCGCCGCCAAAAAGGTCGACAGGGCCCGGCCGATCGGCTGCCGCTCTTCACGCCGCGTCTCACAGCGACGCCAATCTCTCCCACACCGACGGGTGACGGGCGGCGGCCGGCGGGCGGCCACAGGTGGCACCTCGCCCACGGCTTTCCGGTCGGGAGACGAGCGCCTCACCCATATACTGCTCTCCACAGCTGACGGCGCCCGCAATGCCGGGCGCAAGCTGGCTCGCAGACGCCGGGGCGACCGTCGGCAGTGGTGGTCCGTCATCGGTACCAGGTCGAGCCGGGAACCCCAACGTGGTTGTTCATTATTTGTACCCAGGTCGAGCCGAGGGTGACGCCCACCGTGGTGGTCCATCATCGGTACCAGGTCGAGCCGCGGGTCACACACACCGTGGTGGTCCATCATCGGTACCAGGTCGAGCCGAGGGTGACGTCCACCGTGGTGGTCCATCATCGGTACCAGGTCGAGCCGAGGGTGACGCCCACAGCGGTGGTCCATCATCGGTACCAGGCCGAGCCCCGGGTCACGCCGACCGCCCAGCAGGCCAGCAGCAGCGCCCACAGCAGCCGGACCGGGTCCCAGAGGTCGAGGAAGGCGCGCAGCCGCTCCAGCAGGTCGACCAGGGCGCCGTCCGCCGAGCGGGACTCCGGGCGACCTGGGCGCAAGGTCGGGGAAGCGTGACCTTCACCTGAATTGATTGACTGGTCGACTATTTCAGGATTTGTTATTTGAAACTGAAAGCTGGAATTGAAAAATTGAAAATGATCGATTTCAAGAAATTGATGATGTTCGATTGAATAAGAAAGTGAAAATTGAACTTGAGAAAATTGAAAATGACCGGGTTTAAGGGTGCGCCGACTACACGGTCATTTGACCAAAATGCACGCATCCAGAACAGTGTCCTCTCCGAGGGATTATTAACTTCTTTCTTGCCGACAGATAAGTGGAGTTGTTTGAACACGATTACGAACTCGCTGCTGTTTGGTAAGCACGCCCACATCTCATCGGAGAGCACACAAAGGAGTCTCCGACGTCAGAAATAGAACGCGAGTTATCACCTTCGAACCAAAATGACCGGGCATTTACTCTCCAAATCCGTGACTCAAAAACATCAATTAAACCGTCTCTGAGTGGGTAGACACCGGCTATTACTGCCCACCGCCTAGTATCCTGCTTCCCGTTTCTCTCACCACTTTCTATCTGGCTCTGATTTCGCATCGGTGCTACTATTGATCGATATGTCCGTCTATCTCTGTCTACCTTGAAATATATCCCCGTATCCATTCTCTGATAATTAGTCGCCACTTCGGGCAACTCCAAAGGTGGTGCATGTGCAAACAGTTTCTACCGATCTGGGGTCAGTGCGAGACGAAATTCATGACACACTAGTATACTGAACAAATCACTTGGGTTTCCCCATCATAATATATTATGTATGCATACATTGTATGCATATATACACATATATATACACACACACACACATATATATATATATATATATATTGCATACATACACTGTATAAATGGGCGCTGTATGACCAACGCAGTCGATGCGCCCGTAAGCCCAAATAACCAACCAATATATTGTATAAATATATATATATATATATATATATATATATATATAAATTCCAAGATTATAAATGTAAATCCAGAACCATGGAAAGTTCATGTACAAGTGTGTTGGCGAAGTCAAACATAACATAAAGCCGCCGGTAGTAGCCCCATATGGTAACCGTGCGCCAGCCGGCTGCCGGCCCAAAATGCTTCGACGTGCTCCGACTTGATGCGACGGGGCCATGCCGCGTGATGTGTCTGTGACGGTGACGCTGCAGTGCAGCGGCGCGTGGCCTGCCGGCGAGCGGACGCACGCGGCCGTACCGATGATGTTCAGCTGGGCGAGGTACTGCAGCAGCGGCTGGTGGTCGGCCGTGTAGACGGGCAGGTAGTCCTGTCGGCCGGACCGCTGCCACCACCTGCGGCCAGCCCCGGGACACACAGCACACAGACAACACACCCGCCACACGTCACACAGCACACAGACAACACACCCGGCACACGTCACACAGCACACAGACAGACAACACACCCGGCACACGTCACACAGCACACAGACAACACACCCGCCACACGTCACACAGCACACAGACAACACACCCGGCACACGTCACACAGCACACAGACAACACACCCACACGTCACACAGCACACAGACAACACACCCGGCACACGTCACACAGCACACAGACAACACACCCGGCACACGTCACACAGCACACAGACAACACACCCGGCACACGTCACACAGCACACAGACAACACACCCGGCACACGTCACACAGCACACAGACAACACACCACACACACCGTCACACAGCACACAGACAACACACCCGCCACACGTCACACAGCACACAGACAACACACCCGGCACACGTCACACAGCACACAGACAACACACCCGCCACACGTCACACAGCACACAGACAACACACCCGGCACACGTCACACAGCACACAGACAACACACCCGCCACACGTCACACAGCACACAGACAACACACCCGACACACAGACAACACACCCGCCACACGTCACACAGCACACAGACAACACACCCGCCACACGTCACACAGCACACAGACAACACACCCGGCACACGTCACACAGTACACAGACAACACACCCGCCACACGTCACACAGCACACAGACAACACACCCGCCACACGTCACACAGCACACAGACAACACACCCGCCACACGTCACACAGCACACAGACAACACACCCGCCACACGTCACACAGCACACAGACAACACACCCGCCACACGTCACACAGCACACAGACAACACACCCGCCACACGTCACACAGCACACAAACGTCACACAGCACACAGACAACACACCCGCCACACGTCACACAGCACACAGACAACACACCCGCCACACGTCACACAGCACACAGACAACACACCACACAGCACAGACAACACACCCGCCTCACACAGACAAACACACCCGCCACACACAGCACACAGACAACACACCCGCCACACGTCACACAGCACACAGACAACACACCCGGCACACGTCACACAGCACACAGACAACACACCCGCCACACGTCACACAGACACAAGACAACACACCCGCCACACGTCACACAGCACACAGACAACACACCCGGCACACGTCACACAGCACACAGACAACACACCCGCCACACGTCACACAGAACACACCCCCCCGTCACACAGCACACAGACAACACACCCGGCCACACGTCACACAGCACACAGACAACACACCCGCCACACGTCACACAGCACACAGACAACACACCCGCCACACGTCACACAGCACACAGACAACACACCCGCCACACGTCACACAGCACACAGACAACACACCCGCCACACGTCACACAGCACACAGACAACACACCCGCCACACGTCACACAGCACACAGACAACACACCCGCCACACGTCACACAGTACACAGACAACACACCCGCCACACATCACACAGTACACAGACAACACACCCGCCACACACACAACAACACACCGCAACGCACACAGCACACAGACAACACACCCGCCACACGTCACACAGCACACAGACAACACACCCGCCACACGTCACACAGCACACAGACAACACACCCGCCACACGTCACACAGCACACAGACAACACACCCGCCACACGTCACACAGCACACAGACAACACACCCGCCACACGTCACACAGCACACAGACAGACAACACACCCGCCACACGTCACACAGCACACAGACAGCACACCCGCCACACGTCACACAGCACACAACACACCGCACACGTCACACAGACAACACACCCGCCACACGTCACACAGCACACAGACAACACACCCGCCACACGTCACACAGTACACAGACAACACACCCGACGGCACACAGTACACAGACAAACAACACACCCGCCACACGTCACACAGCACACAGACAACACACCCGCCACACGTCACACAGCACACAGACAACACACCACGCCACACAGTCACACAGACAACACACCCGGCACACCACACACACACAGACAACACACCCGCCACACGTCACACAGACAAGACAACACACCCGCCACACGTCACACAGCACACAGACAACACAGCACACAACACACCCGCAACACACAAAGACACACCTGCGGCCGGCTATGCATTTCTGAAACCAATCAGGATCGAACTATTTTGCACTTCTGAAAATAGAGTGGATAGCGGGTGGATACCTTTATTCGATATGTATATGAATACTAATTTCATTACTCCATACTGATGTGGATTGGACGGGATTTGACAATAGGAATACGAGATAAGCTCTAAATGCAACTATTCGTGTAAGATTTTCCGCACGCCATACGAAACAAGAACGTTAAACGAAACAGGTTACACGAAACACCTCATACGAAACACGTTACACGAAACACGCTACACGAAACACGTTACACGAAACACGTTACACGAAACACGTCATACGAAACACGTCATACGAAACACGTCACACGAAACACGTCACACGAAACACGTCACACGAAACACGTCACACGAAACACGTCACACGAAACACGTCACACGAAACACGTCACACGAAACACGAAACACGTTACACGAAACACGTCACACGAAACACGTCACACGAAACACGTTACACGAAACACATATCAGCACAGACGGAACGCAGGAATGGATATACACGGATTTATACAGGCATTTTGGATATGCTCGGTAGGACACTTGGTGCACTACACCGCTTACCAGACATTATAAGCGTCATTACAGTTAGTTGGCTCGTTGGGCTTTGGGGTGCATCGACGTCATTGGCCGTACAGAGAGCAAAATGCCGTTGGACAAGCACCAATACCAACACAGAGGTGTACTTGCCTAGCAGTCTGGTCCCTCCAGGCCGTGTACTTGTAGTTGTACTTCAGCGCCCGCACATACTTTGGTGGCGCGTCAGCGAAGGGGTACCGCTTGACGTCCAACAGCCTGAGGGCAGCCGGGTCAGAGTTGGCGAGGTGAGATGGGGCTACCGCTTGACGTCCAACAGCCTGAGGGCAGCCGGGTCAGAGTTGGCGAGGTGAGATGGGGCTACCGCTTGACGTCCAACAGTCTGAGGACACCCGAATCAGAGTAGGGATGAGGTGAGAGGGGGTCATAGTTACATTGTCCTGCAGTTCAAGCGCCTTTTTGGGCTATTCCTCTTCAGCTGACGCGCTGAGATCCTCATCCACACGCTGTTTTCAGTTACTCATACTTCCGGCCACACACGTGACGCCAGCTTCAATGCAGGAAATACACGACTGGCCTTCTGCAAGAGTGCACCGGGTTCGTCCAGGATTGATCACAAATGTTCGGCAATGGTCGCGTATTGCACGACATGGCCGCAGTACGGACCTCAGGCACCAGATGGCGTCAAACATCTGCATCGTAACAATCGACAAACACACACGAGCGACGAGTTTCCCGTCGACAAACACACACGAGCGACGAGTTTCCCGTCGACAAACACACACGAGCGACGAGTTTCCCGTCGACAAACACACACGAGCGACGAGTTTCCCGTCGACAAACACACACGAGCGACGAGTTTCCCGTCGACAAACACACGTTCTTCACAGCGACCAGTTCCTCGAGCCGCGAGTGGACAAACACACTTTACCTGAGCGAGGAGTTTCCGTCGACAAACACACTGACCAGTTTCCCGTCGACAAACTGAGCGACGGTTTCCCGTCACAGTTCTCACCTGAGCAGTGGGCGGGCAGCAGTCTCACTTGAGCAGTGGGTGAGCAGTTCTCGCCTGAGCAGTGGGCGGGCAGCAGTCTCACCTGAGCAGTGGGTGAGCAGTTCTCACCTGAGCAGTGGGTGGGCAGCAGTCTCACCTGAGCAGCGGGTGGGCAGTTCTCACCTGAGCAGTGGGTGGGCAGTTCTCACCTGAGCAGTGGGCGGGCAGCAGTCTCACCTGAACAGTGGGTGAGCAGTTCTCACCTGAGCAGTGGGTGAGCAGTTCTCACCTGAGCAGTGGGCGGGCAGCAGTCTCACCTGAGCAGTGGGCGGGCAGCAGTCTCACCTGAGCAGTGGCCGGTGAGCAGTTCTCACCTGAGCAGTGGGCGTACAGCAGTCTCACCTGAGCAGTGAGGGTACAGCAGTTCTCACCTGAGCAGTGGGCGTGACAGCAGTCTCACCTGAGCAGTGGGTGAGCAGTTCTCACCTGAGCAGTGGGCGGGCAGCAGTCTCACCTGAGCAGTGGGTGGGCAGTTCTCACCTGAGCAGTGGGTGGGCAGTTCTCACCTGAGCAGTGGGCGGAGCAGTTCTCACCTGAGCAGTGGGTGGGCAGCAGTCTCACCTGAGCAGTGGGTGAGCAGTTCTCACCTGAGCAGTGGGCGGGCAGCAGTCTCACCTGAGCAGTGGGCGGGCAGCAGTTCTCACCTGAGCAGCGGGTGGGCAGTTCTCACCTGAGCAGTGGGTGAGTAGTTCTCACCTGAGCAGTGGGTGAGCAGTTCTCACCTGGGCAGTAGGCGGGCAGCAGTCTCACCTGGTCAGTGGGTGGGCAGTTCTCACCTGAGCAGCGGGTGGGCGGTTCTCACCTGGGCAGTGGGCGGGCAGTTCCTACCTGAGCAGTGGGTGAGCAGTTCTCACCTGAGCGAGCAGTTCTCACCTGAGCAGTGGGTGGGCAGTCTCACCTGAGCAGTGGGTGGGCAGTTCTCACCTGAGCACCGCCGGCTGGCCGGTGAGCAGTTCTCACCTGAGCAGTGGGTGGGCAGCAGTTCTCACCTGAGCAGTGGGCGGGCAGCAGTCTCACCTGAGCAGTGGGCGGGCAGCAGTTCTCACCTGAGCAGTGGGTGGGCAGCAGTTCTCACCTGAGCAGTGGGTGAGCAGTTCTCACCTGAGCAGTGGGCGGGCAGCAGTCTCACCTGAGCAGTGGGCGGGCAGTTCTCACCTGAGCAGTGGGTGAGCAGTCACCCGAGCAGTGGGTGAGCAGTTCTCACCTGAGCAGTGGGCGGGCAGCAGTCTCACCTGAGCAGTGGGTGGGCAGCAGTTCTCACCTGAGCAGCGGGTGAGCAGTTCTCACCTGAGCACCTCCGGCTGGCCGGTGAGCAGCCGGTAGGCGAGTGACGCCAGCCACGGGTTGTCGTGGAAGTCGCCGGCGGCCGCGTGCCACATTTGCCAGTCGAGCCGCGGCTGGTGCGGGACTGGGGCGGCAGTGACACGTCACGAGACAACATGGCAACATGGCAACATGGCAACAGGCGCAACATGCCACTCCCAGGACGCTGAATTGACACCCCTCCCGATGGAACATCGACGTCTCGCTTCACGAGTCGCTACGAAGTCGGTTGGCTGCTGGTTTTCCGACACATCGACCGTGGAATCACGTGGTGTCGCCAATCTCTCACGCCGATTGGTCGCGGGTGAAGAGTAGCGACAGGTGAGACGCGAACCCACAATCTTTTGATTGTGAGACGGGGAACCTACCCATAGACTACGCATCCCCATATATTATTCGTCAAACAGGGCGGAATATACCACTCTGGACGCCGAATTGACATCCATCCCAATGGGACATGGACATCTCGCTTCATGAGTCGCTATGAAGTCGCAGGGTTAAAATATTGGTTTTTCGTTAGGTGTGAGATGTCGAAACGGGCGCCGAAGGATGTCGAAATTTGCCATGGAATTAGTGTCAATTAAAGTGTTTTTGATGTTTTTCCGACTCACGTTTGAGCCAATGGTGTACGTATGACTGTACATTTTTCATTTGCTTTGAGATTCATACTTCAGGAATGACTGCATTCAGGACAGGGAGAAAATTACCTATGCTATAATTTGATATCGTACGCCATATCACATAGTTAATCCCTTTACCCAAAATTACGTTGCGATATGTCCGTGTCACTATTCCTTATTAGGAGCATTGACTTGATACGTATAAGCGAGATACTGCTAGAAAGGAGACATGAAGACTTCATTAGCACGCGTCATGGAGCAAGATGTCGATACTTCTTGGAGAAGGATGTCTATTGAGTGTCCAGAAAGTGGTATTTTCCACCCTATTTGACGAATAATTTATCACTGTGAAGTCGTCATATGTAACTTCTAACAGCGCCTTGTTGATAAGTATCAGGCTGATGCTCACCATTACAGATTGTGATGTACACACATCTCGTAGTACAATTCCAGACACAAGGATTACCTACGATGTGGTCTGTTAAACAATATCAGTTGATAATGATAGGCATTTTGGATTGCTATCACTAAGGTAGTTATCCATAAATTAGGTATCTCAAAACAACTGAAAAAGACGCACCAATGAGTATGCTGTTGGGTCGCACTTGTGTTCAAAGAGCACACAATTCCTGCTAAATAACATGGTTTCCATGACGAAATTAGACCTCCTACTGTGCTCGCACCGAAATCTCACCCCTAACGTTTGGTCATTGGTTTTTACGACACGTCGACTGTTGAGTCATGTAGCGTCGCCGATCTCTCATGCCGATTGGTCGCGGGCGAAGAGTAGCGACAGGGTTCATGCAACAAGCTCTGCCTAGCAATAGAACCCTGGTTCCTAAAGCCACCTAGCAACAACTCGGATTAAATTTACTTGTGTTTAAAATTGTATTGTGTTTTGGCATTATCAGTGCACCACAAAATACTAGTCGTTTTCACGAAGCCTTTGGGACGCTTCATGCTAGAACAGCTAGTAGCCAAAGAGCTAGTGTCATTTCGACTAGCACGTTCCGGCTAATACCAAACAATTGCGCCGCCCTGGTGTGTGTGTGTGTGTGTGATTGTGGTTTTAGGGCGCATCGGCGCCGCCCTGGTAGCTCAGTTGGTTGGAGCGCTGGCCTGCACTGGTCTCCACTGGCCTGGCAACACAGGGTTCGGGTCGGCTCAGCGCTCGCATTTCCGACTGGTTCGTGGAGCAAAACAATCCTGTGGCATCGAAGGCAGATAGCATGAAAGCTACCTACTGCTTTGAACGAAACAATTTGATAGAATGCACATCGACCCTCAGGAATATGCTGCCGGTTTTGCAAATATGAATATCAAAAAAAAAAAAAAAAAAATAGCGGCCACTTTTGGCGTATATGGCGCCACTGGATCTCTGGGACTCCAGTTAGTTAGTCATTAGGGCTTTAGGGCGCATCGACTACATTGGTCATGTAGCACCCTCCCTCGGGCTCCAGGTTCTCCCAGCGGACACTGGGCTCTAGGGTGCTTGTACTGGTTTCGATAATCTTACCGAGTGGACGCTGGGAGACACTTCGCCGCCTGCACATGAAAACCCCGGCCATGCGGCAAGCCAAGACTGCTGATGTAGACCCCGGACACCTATGTGATCTCGGGGCGAGTAGTCTACGGGTAAGTTGCCCGTCTCACAATAGAAATGTTGTGGGTTCGAGTCTCACCTGTCGCTACTCTTCGCCCGCGATCAATCGGGGTGAAAGAATGACGACGCTACATGGCTCAACGGTCGACATGTCGTAAAACCAATGACCACCACCACCTACATGATCGCTGACATCCATTGTCCCAGTATTCACTTGACGTGGTCACTATCGCCCTCTGCTCCAACTGCCATCTGTTTGCATGCCCACGGCCACTGATGCCCTTGATCGGTTTCAGGTACTTGCTCCTACCTCTCGCTGCGTCTTACCAACTCCAATATATAAGTTGCAAACCAAGGTTACCTTGGGGCTCGGGCAAGGCGACGTTTCACGCCAAATGAGCACAACTTCTATAGACAATGATCCCAGTTTCTAATGAACCGAGGTGAATCAAAACATGACATCCAACGGCAGAAATGTGCGGAAATGCTGAACGCTGCACGATCGAGCGACAGCAAGCCTGTGGGGCTGAGTCTATTTGTCGTGGCTTGGCGACACTGGCGGCGGCTCTAACACCCAGCGAGGTGAAACCGCTCCTTCATACCGAGAGCTTGCCGAACATGGAACAATCTGCCTCCAGATGCGAGGAATTCAGGCGGCTACAGTGTTTTCAGGCGGAGGCTTTCGGTCATGCTGCGCATGTCGAGGCTCAAATTTTCGTGTGCACTCCAATTTCTAGTGTTTACGTGTTACGAGTGTATGTTTGCTTATTGGGTGGTTCACGACAAACTTTATGCACATTCACGGCTAATGGCGCCGCACACACTGTTTCGCCGGTGGGCCGCGGGATTGGGAAATGTCCCGAGTGGCGCTAGTGTCGAACCCGGGACCTTTGGTACCCATAGCCCGACACCTTAACCACTCGGCAACCCCCGACCCGTTACGAGTGTATGATCGTGGCGATGGTTTGTGCGGAACATTGGTGCACTTATAACGGAGACTGAAAAACCCTTGCTTGGGAGGATCCGGAAATACGTTACATTGCATTACCCGTCAGCCCGGAACTGTCCGAGGTCGGCGGCCGCCGCGCGCCAGCACGTCCCCGCAGAGCCCCTTACACCTTTACACCGGGCCAGGCCACACCCGGCCCGGTGTAAGGGACCGTTCTCACGTAGCGCAATCTCGATGCACTGTCGGAATCGACGCAAAGCTAGCGGACAGTTAGCGTAGGGCCCAATGAGTCTGCCGATTCTGTCATCGCGTCGGCCTTGCGTCAGCTGTTTGCCTAGTCCTACAAAACGCTGGCGATTTCCGAGCGGACAAAGTTCGATTGTCTCAACGTTTTCCGCTCGGCGCACCAGCGGCCTTGACGCAAGGTCGACAGACTGCCCGGGATCAACTGCGGTCGACATACTTCCTGATCATCGGCGGATCGGAGCCACATCGGCTGCGGTTTTTCAGCCTGCAAGTTGCAACATGTCTGAACACGTGCCTCGGCATTACGCCTAGTCCGGCATTGCGCTGGCTTGTTTTGCGTCGAGACTACGCCAGGTGTGAACGGTCCTGAAGTGTGGCGGATGGGATCGCCAGGGGGATGGACAACCTTATGGTTGTCCATCCCCTGGCGATAAATTCCGCCGTTGAACTGGAGCCATGGATGGTGGGGGCCTGGTTCACGCAACAAGCTCTGCTTAGCAATATAACCCAGGTTCCTCAACACCAACAAAATTAATAATTTTTTTAAAAAAAACTAGGTCGAGGCGCCGGCCCGGTGGTACGTACACACGATGGCCGGAGACAGGTCCACGTTGCCGGGCTTGTAGCGGAACTCGATCTCCTTCCACGGACCCTTCACAGAGTGGGCGCCTTCAATGACGACCTCAGGTCGACCTGGAGGTCAGAGGTCACTGGCGTTGCGAGATTGCAGGGCTTCATGGATACCAGGACACTGTATATACGTACCCTGATATGCATGTATGCATACAAGCATGCACAAACACACAGACAACACACAGACAAACAAACCAACAGACAGACAGACAGACAGACAGACAGACAGAGACAGAGACAGAGACAGACAGACACAGACACATACACACACACACACACATATATATATATATATGTGTATGTGTGTGTGCAAACATACATACATAGGCCAATGTATTAACACGCCGGTATCATCGTTCCACCACAATGCGAAAGCATACCGCCATACACGTCTTGCCACCGTCCTGCGTCATCTCAAGTGTTCGATAACTCCGTAGTCCTGCCGTTGCACGAGCTATACAACTCACCTCCGGTGACCATCTGCCCGTGGAGACCGTAGGACGCGAGCAGGCGCCAGTCCTGCAACGGCGCGGCTGCCGCCCGGAGAAGCGACGGCAGGGCCCGCTCCGTGGCCGGGTCGAGCGCTGCGAACGGCACCTGAGGCGCAGGTCAGGTCAGGTCAGGTCAGGCCAGATAACGGTACCTGAGGAACAGGTCAGGGCAGGTCAGAGAACAGCATCTGAGGCACAGGTCGGGTCAGGTCAGGTCAGAGAATGGCACCTGAGATACAGGTCAGGTCAGATCGGGTCAGAGAACGGCACCTGAATCGGGTCAGGTCAGATCAGATCAGGTCAGAGTGAGAGGCAGTCAAGGCAGGTAAGGCAGAGCATGCTTTATGGTTGGGTCTAGAGCTGCAAGCAGCAATTGTAGTACAGGTCAAGTCAGGTCAGGGGCAAAATTATGGCTAAAAGAAGATAGATTGTACCATATGACTTGGTAAAGGGGCACATATATTTATTCCAACATGCACACCATGATGTTTGAAACCTAGACTCAGCATGCTCCCAACTGATAAGGACTGCATGCGACCTATATCGCCTGCAAGACAGTACTGACCAGGGAGACGCTGAAACTATACAGTACTGACCAGGGAGACGCTGAAACGATACAGTACTGACCAGGGAGACGCTGAAACGATACAGTACTGACCAGGGAGACGCTGAAACGATACAGTACTGACCAGGGAGACGCTGAAACTATACAGTACTGACCAGGGAGACGCTGAAACTGAAAACAGTACTGACCAGGGAGACGCTGAAACGATACAGTACTGACCAGGGAGACGCTGAAACTATACAGTACTGACCAGGGAGACGCTGAAACGATACAGTACTGACCAGGGAGACGCTGAAACGATACAGTACTGACCAGGGAGACGCTGAAACGATACAGTACATACTGACCAGGGAGACGCTGAACAACTAACAGAATACTGACCAGGGAGACGCTGAAACGATAGAGTACTACAAACTGACCAGGAGACGATGAACACGACAGAGACAACACTGACCAGGGAGATGCTGAACACAACAGAGACAACACTGACCAGGGAGACGCTGAACACGACAGAGACAACACTGACCAGGGAGACGCTGAACACGACAGAGACAACACTGACCAGGGAGACGCTGAACACGACAGAGAATACGGACCAGGGAGACGACAAGCAACAGACAATACTGACCAGGGAGACGCTGAACACGAACAATGACAGTACTGACCAGGGAGACGCTGAACACAACAGACCAGAGAAACACTGACCAGGGAGACGCTGAACACGACAGAGACAACACTGACCAGGGAGACGCTGAACACGACAGAGACAACACTGACCAGGGAGACGCTGAACACGACAGAGACAACACTGACCAGGGAGACGCTGAACACGACAGAGACCACACTGACCAGGGAGACGCTGAACACGACGGCGCAGACCACAACGGAGACCAGCGAGCGCCAGATGGCATCCAGGGCGCGGCAGCAGCCGGACGAGTCCATCAGCGCTGAGGCAGGGGAGGTGCACGTCAGCAACGTCAAACAGCCGCGTCCTCGGCTCAGAGATTCAGCCGCTGACGTGAGGCGTCAGTTACGCCTCTATGCGCACCCATCGTCAGGGAACGGGTGTTAGGACCACAGTTCCACTACGTGTTTATAACGTACGTAGTATGTTATATATGTTATAAACAAATTAAAGTATAAACAAAATAAAGTCTATATATCAGTATGCATGAAAACAGCATGGAATCACGCTATATGCGTACGTTTCTAACCACACAGACATGCAAACACTGCGGATTGTGCCGTGGTGTTCTGTGCCCCAGTAGACTGTGTGCCGTAGTGGATTGTGCCGTGGTGGACTGTGCCGTAGTGGACTGCACTATAGTGGACTGTGTTGTAGTGTACTGTGCCATGGTGAACTGCGGCGTGGTGGATTGTGCCGCAGTGGAATGTGCCGTAGTAGACTGCCGCAGTGAACTGTGCTGTAGTGTACTGTGCCGTAGTGGACTGTGCCGTAGTGGACTGTGCCGTGGTGGACTGTGCCGCAGTGGACTGCACCGTAGTGGACTGTGCTGTAGTGGACTGTGCCGTAGTGGACTGTGCCGTAGTGGACTGCACCGTAGAGGACTGTGCCGTAGTGGACTGTGCTCGTATACTGTGCCGTAGTGACTGTGCCGTAATGGACTGTGCCGTAGTGGACTGTGCACGTCACTGCGCCGTGGTGGACTGTGCCGTAGTGGACTGTGCCGTAGTGGATTGTGCCGTGGTGGACTGCGCGTACTGCGCCGTGGTGGACTGTGCCGTAGTGGACTGTGCCGTGGTGGATTTCCTCGCCACTGCGCCGTGGTGGATTGCCACGTCACCGCGCCGTGGTGGATTTCCTCGCCACTGCGCCGTGGTGGATTTCCTCGCCACTGCGCCGTGGTGGATTGCCTCGCCACTGCGCCGTGGTGGATTTCCTCGCCACTGCGCCGTGGTGGATTTCCTCGCCACTGCGCCGTGGTGGACTGCCACGTCACCGCGCCGTGGTGGATTGCCACGTCACCGCGCCGTGGTGGATTTCCTCGCCACTGCGCCGTGGTGGATTTCCTCGCCACTGCGCCGTGGTGGATTTCCTCGCCACTGCGCCGGCATCACCTGCGGTGAGCGCCTCAGCCGACGACAGCAGGAAGGCGGCCGCCGCCAGCAACACGCTGCCAGGAACGGCGCGCTGCGCGAACGCCTCGAAGTCGGCCTTGGAGAACGCTGCCGGCGCAGGCGACGGGGTCAGAGGTCAGAGGTCACGGTCGTCGAGCTGCCGGCACAGGCGACAGGGTCAGACGGTGGTAAGTAATATGTGAAATTGGGCAAGATATACCACCAACTGAACACTGCAGATAGTTGGTGGTGGTTGTTGGTCTTACGACACGTCACACGAATGCGACACGAATTGACGTCCCTCACAATGGAATATCGACATCTCGCTTCACGACCAGTCGCTATGAAGTCGGTTGGTTATTGGTTTTAAGGCCATTCGACCGTTGAGTCATGTAGCGTCGCGATTGTATTTTTTTACGACACATCGACCGTGGAGTCATGTAGCGTAGCCGATCTCTCACGCCGATTAGTCGCGCGCTAAGAGTAGCGACAGGCGAGACTCGAACCCACAATCTTTCGATCGTGAGACGGGCAACTTACCCATAGACTACTCGTCTCCGAACTGAATACTGACGAGACATCCTTCCCCCAGAAGTACCGACATCGTGTTTCTTGATGTGTGTTTGTGAAGTCCCCATGCCTGTTTTCTAACGGTGGTTTGTGTGCGAGCATCATGGTTTTGCTCACCATTGAAGATTGTGATACATGTACATCTCGTACCGAACGCAATTTCAGGTCAAGAGATTGCCCATGACGTCGTGTTCTGTTCAATGCGATTCGCTGATAGCATTGCATTCTTATCATTCCTAAAAGTATCACTATATTACGTGTTTCCCAACATGAACGAAAAAGACGCACACATACGCACGATGTGGGAAAACGATACCCTAAACGACATCGATTCGATTGGGTTGGTTGGTTATTGGTTTCACGACACAGCGAACGTCACGTCGTGCGGCGTCGCCTATCTCTCACGCCGATTGGTCGCGGACGAAGAGTAGCGACAGGCAAGACTCGAACCCACAACCTTTCGACTGTGAGACGAGCAACTTACCCCAAGACCACTCGTCCCCGTTTTCGATTGGGAATTTCGACATTCTACTGCACGTGTCTGGACATCTCACACCTAACGAAAAAGCAGCATTTTAACGCTTGGGTCAGAGGTCACGGCCGTGCAGCGGCGGAGCCAGTGCGGCGTCGTCATCGACGCACGATACGCTCGAGCGGCCCGGGAGGCGTTCCGCTCACTTAATGCTCACCCACGAGCGGGCTACCTTCCTTGTTTGTTTATTGGTTGGCTCACGACACACTTTATGCACAGTCACGGCCAATGGCGCCGCCCACACTGTTTCGCCGGTGGGCCGCGGGATTGGGAAATGTCCTGAGTGGCGCTAGAGTCGAACCCGGGACCTTTGGCACTCATAGCCCGACACCTTAACCACTCGGCCATTCCCGCCCCCGTGCTACATTCGTAGGCGCGCGAAGCGCCTAAGCAGCTATCACAACGCGCCTGCTGTCTCGCCCACCCGAGCGGCGACCACACCCAGCGCGTAATGCCTGCAGCGACCCTAGCATATATAGCGTGGCCATGCAACCTCAAACCGTTGGCGCGGGGACGGCCGAGTGGTTGAGGTGTTGGGCTCTGGGTACCAAAGGTCCCGGGTTCGACACTAGCGCCGCTCGGGAGATTTCCCAATCCCGCGGCGCACCGGCGAAATAGTGTGGGCGGCGCCACTAGCCGTGAAGGTGAATAGAGTGCGTCGTGAACCACCCGATAAACAAACAACAGCAAACCTCAAACTGCTCTTCGTACAATTTGACATGTTTACAACGTTTACTTGTATATACGACTGGTCTGAATACAACGCTTCTGCATACAACTTCTTTAATGCAAGAGCATCAGCAGGTACGCAGTCTCTCCCTTCATCCACATCTTCCCTCTCTTCACCCCTCGGTTACGAGCTCCGGAAGCTTGCTGGGTTAATTGACTCAGCTGAGAATCTACGCTGGTAGGACTAAACTTCTCCCACAGGATACGGACCAAACACGGTCAAATAAGAGCGTCGCGCTCTTTCAGGAGTCGCATCTCGCATGTGTGCGAGCATAGTGGCGTGGTGAGACGTGTGCTCTCTCTTTTACATGGTGCTCTCTCAGATGTCTGTTCATTCAGATGGTGTTCACTCAGACTGTTGGTTGGTTGGTTATTTGGGCTTAGGGGCGCATCGATTGCTTCGGTCATACAGCGCCCATATTCACTCAGACTGTGTTCTCTCAGATGTGTGCTCTCTCAAATGGTATTCTCGCAGATAGTGTTCACTCGGATGGTTTCAATCAGATGGTTTCAATCAGATAGTCCTCACTCAGTTGGTGTATGAAAGTGGAATGCGCAGCTAAAACGGTCACCACACCAAGAACGCATGGACAATTGGGCAAATGGGGTGAACATGTGCTCATTGCGGTCACTACACAGACGGATAATGAGAACCAAGGTCAGAGACAGCACGCGATCAGATCCCGAGCCAGACGAATGGTCAGAAGTTGAAAGCGCAAGAAAAAGACTGGAATAAAGATAGGGGGAGGCTTTAAGGCGCATCGACTGCACTGGTCCTTTAGCGAATAAAGAGATCAGAAACGACACGAAAACTCAGCAGGAAATAAAACGCTTCACAGACAACTGGTTGGTTATTGGTTTTACGACACATCTACCGTTGAGACACGTAGCGTCGCCAATCTCTCACGCCGATTGGTCGTGGGCGACGAGTAGCGACAGGTGAGACTCGAACCCACAACCTTTCGATTGTGAGACGAGCAACTTACACCTAGACCACTCGTCCCCGCTCCACAGACCACCGTCCGCAGACGGGCCAGCGGCGAGTCCATGCGAACGATGCCCGCCCTCCTGCCAGGGACGGCATCCGGTGCCCTGACAAGTTGTGACCTGACAAAATTGTCAGGTCGAGAGGCGGGCGACGCAATGCGGCCTCAGCTACTGAGTGTGTTGTAAAGCCACAACCAACCAACCAACCGAGTCCACGAGAGAAGACGTCAGGTCTGGTCGGGTCAGGTCAGGTCGGGTCAGGTCAGGTCAGGTCAGGTCGGGTCATGGTAAGGTCGGGTCAGGTCGGGTCAGGTCAGGTCAGGTCAGGTTGAGTCGGGTCAGGTCGGGTCGGGTCAGGTCGGGTCAGGTCAGGTCAGGTCGGGTCAGTTGCTCACCAGTGCGGGACGCCAGGCCCGTGTAGTCCAGCCGCAGCTCGAACAGCGAGACGGTCGACAGCAGGAGCGCCGCGTACGCCGCGAACGTCGCCAGCGTCGTCAGCGCGCCGTTAACGCCGCCGCCAGCTGACAACAGCACACGGATAAATATCAGCTGGCGAGCTACCAGCACACGGATAAATATCAGCTGGCGAGCTACCAGCACACGGAGAAATATCAGCTGGCGAGCTACCAGCACACGGATAAATATCAGCTGGCGAGCTACCAGCACACGGAGAAATATCAGCTGGCGAGCTACCAGCACACGGAGGAATATCAGCTGGCGAGCTACCAGCACACGGAGAAATATCAGCTGGCGAGCTACCAGCACACGGATAAATATCAGCTGGCGAGCTACCAGCACACGGAAGAATATCAGCTGGCGAGCTACCAGCACACGGAAGAATATCAGCTGGCGAGCTACCCACACGGAAAATATCAGTGGCGAGCAAACAGGAAGAATATCAGCCAGCGGGCCGGCGACGAAAAACGGCGAACAAACACCTCCGACACCTGCAGTGGCGCCAGGTTTGGATTTGTACGTCGCAATATTGAAGGTTGTGTTTTTTGTTTGTTTGTTTGTTTGTTGGATACTTGAAAATTGATAGGCCATTTTTCTTCAAATCTGTGACACGTCCTAATCTCAGTTTGGACCCCCAAGTGAATCTTGAACACTGTAACGGAGTGCCAAAAACAGGATCGATATTTTTGCAACCCTGCTTGACCCGGAACTAGCACTGTCCTGTCCCGTTCAACCTCAGACGGCTGGAACAAGCATGTATGGTGAGTACATAAGTGATTCTGCCAATAGCCAATCTTCTAAACCATAAAAGGTGATTTCTTATGTGATATTCTTCCCTGGTGGATTAGTTAACGGTAGCGTCTTTGAAACTGGGGGCGGGGGGGGGGGGGTCTCGTGACTGACTTCCCTTTCATTAAAATTTCGCATGTAAGTGTTGTCCAATACCACGGCATGTAAGCGTTGAATGTTCCCAGATCGCACCTCAGCCATGCACCATCATTTTCGGCTTCTTTGTTTCATAACAGACGAATGACACTCATGTAGTCTTGGGCACGCTGGTGAGCCACAATATCGCCGAAGCTACGAATTGGAGCTCACGGTTCTACAGATTCCATCGATGGCTAATCAATTACCAGACCAGTATCCTATACGGCCGCCAGCCCGGCTGTTAGGACAGACGCACTCACACTTCTGCAGGACTGCTAACTGGTAACTAGTGTCACCACGACTCACAAAAGCTCACATTTGAATGCATTACACCAACATATAGATCCCACGCACCACACAATTGTAGAATTGCACACCTAACTGACACCAACAAAACTTCGAACGAACCCCCGTTGCCGATCTGAAACGAATCAAGCATACAGACAGAGACGAGCGCATCAAAAATACCCCAAACCGTGCCTAACTTGGCGTTTCCCGGCCAGCCATATGTCGTCAGCTAGCGAAAGACAGAGACGAGCGCATAAAAAAAGACGCCAAACCGTGCCTACCTTGGCGTTTCCCGGCCAGCCATATGTCGTCGACCAGCGACAAGCAGAGACGAGCACACGAAAAACACGCCCAACCGCGCCTACCTTGGCGTTTCCCGGCCAGCCATATGTCGTCGACCAGCGACAAGCAGAGACGAGCACACGAAAAACACGCCCAACCGCGCCTACCTTGGCGTTTCCCGGTGAGCCAGTCGTCGTCGACCAGCGACAGGCAGAGCACCAGGACGAGCGCGTTGTAGAAGCTGCAGTTGCCCGTGGCCATGGCGGCCGTCTGCAGGAACACCTGGACGCCAAACGATGACGTCACAGTAAACCGGGCACCGCATCGCCATCACACTGCCGGACTGCAATACTGCATTACAGCAGTACCACTATAACGCATTACCTCTATACCGCATTACCATGTCGCAGAAGCGCTATACCGCATTACCACTATATCGCAGAAGCGCTATGCCGCATTACCACTATAACGCATAAGCACTATACCGCATTACCACTATATCGCATAAGTGCCATACCGCATTACCACCATGTCGCATTACCGCCATACCGCATTACTACTATGTCACAATACCGCCATACCGCATTACCACTATAACGCATAAGCACTATACCGCATTACCACTATATCGCATAAGCGCCATACCGCATTACTACCATGTCGCATTACCGCCATACCGCATTACCGCTATATCGCGTAACCGCTGTACTGCATTACCGTATTACCATTATTCCACATTACTGCCCTACCGCTATACCGCCTTACTGCATTGTCATAATACCGCGTTACTACATTACTGCTGTACCGCAACATTGCGTCACTGCTATACCGGATTTCCGCATCAGCGCACTACCGCTATTCCGCTTCAGGCGGTGGTGGTGGCGGCGTCGTGGATTGCGTCAGGAACAGTGAAACGGCGCTGTCGCCAAGATCGGCACAGGGCGGGATGGCCGAGTGGTTAAGGTGTCGTACAGGTCCCGGTTCGACTCTAGCGCCACTAAGACATTTCCACCCGGCCCACCGACAAAACAGTGTGGGCGGCGCCATAGTAATGTGCCCAAAACAAAATCGGCACAGACGTCACAGAATCGCGTGCGCGTTGGCGGGCTTCCGACGCAAATCACATTCCCGCACTGTTTTGTGAACAGCCATAGCTAACTGAAACCAAGGGGGGAGAGAGATGAGTGAGTGAGTGATTTTTAAGACATATATATACTTATTTATTCATATAGGTTGGTAAGAATTTCATTACACCTTTCAATGGGTCCTGTTGGCCGATTATGTTTTTGATTATTGGGTGGTTCTCGACGCACTGTATGCACGAGCACAACTAATAATGTCCCCACTGCTTCGCCGGTGGGCCGCGGGATTGGGAAATGTCCCGAGCGGTGTGAATGTCGAACTCGGAACCTTTGGCACCCAGAGGCCAACACCTCAACCACTCGGCCATCCCCGGCTCACCTGAAGGGGATCACTTCCCACCTGGAGAGGTGATCGCTTCTCACCTGAGGCGGACCACCTCTCACCTGACGCGGACCACCTCTCACCTGAGGCGGACCACCTCTCACCTGGGGCGGACCACCTCTCACCTGAGGCGGACCACCTCTCACCTGAGGCGGACCACCTCTCACCTGGGGCGGACCACCTCTCACCTGGAGAGGCGGACCACCTCTCACCTGGAGGCGGACCACCTCTCACCTGGAGAGGGCACCACGTCTCACCTGGGGCGGACCACCTCACCTGAGGCGGACCACCTCTCACCTGGAGAGGGCATCACGTCTCACCTGGAGAGGGACCACCTCTCACCTGGAGGCGGACCACCTCTCACCTGGAGGCGGACCACCTCTCACCTGGAAGGCGGACCACCTCTCACCTGGAGGGCGGACCACCTCTCACCTGAGGCGGACCACCTCTCACCTGGAGAGGCGGACCACCTCTCACCTGAAGGCGGACCACCTCTCACCTGAGGCGGACCACCTCTCACCTGAGGCGGACCACCTCTCACCTAGGGCGGACCACCTCTCACCTGTAGGCGGACCACCTCTCACCTGAGGGGACCACCCACCTGAGGGCGGACCACCTCTCACCTGAGGCGGACCACCTCTCACCTGAGGCGGACCACCTCTCACCTGAGGCGGACCACCTCTCACCTGGAGAGGGACCACGTCTCACCTGAGGCGGACCACCTCTCACCCCACCTCTACCTGAGGCGGACCACCTTCACCTGGAAGGCGGACCACCTGCGGACCACCTCTCACCTGTGGCGGACCACCTCTCACCTGGGGCGGACCACCTCTCACCTCAAACGGACCACCTCTCACCTGGAGAGGCGGACGACCTCTCACCTGACACCAGAAGGCGAACAGCCGGAGGCGGCGGACCGGCGCGAAGAAGAGGAACGGCACGGCGATCTGGACGACCAGGACGCCGACGACGCCCGCCTGCAGCAGCCAGCCGGGCAGCTGGTGCGCGTACCAGGCGAGCGGCGTCGGCAGCCAGTGGCTCTCGAACAGCGTCTCCAGAGCTGCTCAAACAGCGCCGCCAGTCGGTCAGTGGCTCTCAAACACCGCCAGCAGTCGGCTAGTGGGTTAGTGGCTCTCAAACACCGCCGTCAGTTGGTTAGTGGGTTGGTGGCTCTCAAACAGCGCCGTCAGTTGGTTGGTTGGTTATTTGGGCTTCGGGGCGCTTCGACTGCTTCGGTCATACAGCGCCCACAACAACGTTAGATTGACAGCTTAGGATGACTGGTGCCAACAGTAGTACACGAAGATTCAGAATCGGGCAGATATCATCAGTCAAACAGTAAAAGAGAAAAAGCAAGCACAAGCAAACATCAGTGAAACGGTGAAACGGGAGTAACATCAGCGAAACAGTGAAACAGAAAGAGCAAACGCAAGCAAACACCGGTGAAACAGTGAAACGGGAGAAACATCAGCGAAATAGTGACAGAAAGAGCAAGCACAAGCAAACACCGGTGAAACAGTGAAACGGGAGTAACATCAGTGCAACAGTGGAACAGTAAGAGCAACCGCCGTCAGTTGGCTAGGTATTGGGCTTTAGGGCGCATCGACCAAAACGAGCGCGCAGCAGTCCGGCAGCACACCGCTGCACCTGCAAGCCTGCACCTGCAAGTGATGACACCTGCACCGGTGCCGACCGTCCGGCTGCGTGGTGCGACAGAGTCGGTCGGTTTTTGGTCGGTTTTTGGTTTTACGACACGTCGACCGTCGAGTCACGCAGCGTCGCCAATCTCTCACGCCGATTGGTCGCGGGCGAAGGGTGGCGACAGGTGAGACTCGAACCCACAGCCTTTCGATTGTGAGCTGGGCAGCTTGCCCCCAGACTACTCGTCCCCAGTGCGGTAGAACTCTCAATTCATCCTAATAGGGGGAAATTTTGATCCCCACTCGCGCTTTTGTTATAGACAAATGTTCACTGCTACTCGGCACATTTGTGCCGAGTAGCAGTGAAGTAGTAGCCGAGTAGCAGCCGAGTAGCAGTAGCAGCCTCTTTTGGGTGGCCTTCCGGGTTGGATCGCATGGATCAATGGCAGGGCACGGTCAGTAGCCTGGTCGCAGATGTAGTTACCAGATCCTGGTTATGAAACTAAGCTGGATTCACTGTCCGATGTCAAGAGCATGCAAACGGAATACTTCGTTCAACCAGCCTCATCTCGGGGGGGGAGTAGCTAAAATACCAACTCAAACACATGTCTCATAGTTATTGGAGTTTAGGGGTGACATCGACTGCGTCGGTCATGCAGCGCCCATTCTTCCTGCCTCATAGGTCAGCACGGACGGTTCCGTTACCCGCGACTCAGCCGGGCTAAAAGTTTGACCTGTCTGACTCTCCCTAGATGCGCACCACCTGCTATGACTCGCCCAGGATACGCACCCCACGTGCTATGACTCGCCATGGATACGCACCCGCATGCTACGGCTCCCTGGACACGCATCCCACGTGTTATGCCCCACTTGGGACGCGCACCCCACGTGCTATCACTCGCCAGACACCTACCACTTTCCCCAGCCTCATGACGTGCTTTGAGCACACACCTCACATCCAATGACTCATCATGCACTCCCATGCTGACCTGTGAGCCCCACCCGACCTGGGAGCCCCCACCTGACCTGTGAGCCACATCTGATCTGTGAACCCCGACCTGACCTGTGAGCCCCCACTTGACCTGTGAGCCCCCACCTGACATGTGAGCCCCATCTGACCTGTAACCCCCACCTGACCTGTGAGCCCCCACCTGACATGTGAGCCCCATCTGACCTGTAACCCCCACCTGACCCGTCATCCCCCACCTGACCTGTGATCCCCCACCTGACCCATGATCCCCTGCCTGACCTGTGAGCCCCACCTGACTTGTGAGCCCCACCTGACCTGTGAGCCCCCACCTGACCTGTGATCCCCCACCTGACCCGTGAGCCCCCACCTGACCCGTGAGCCCCCACCTGACCCGTGATCCCCCACCTGACCTGTGAGCCCCCACCTGACCTGTGACCCCCACCTGACCAACCCCCACCTGACCTGTGAGCCCCCACCTGACCCATGAGCCCCCACCTGACCCATGTGACCCCCACCTGACCTGACCCCCACCTGACCCGTGAGCCCCCATCTGACCTGTGATCCCCCACCTGACCCATGATCCCCTACCTGACCTGAGCCCCACCTGACCCGTGATCCCCCACCTGACCTGTGATCCCCCACCTGACCCATGATCCCCTACCTGACCTGTGAGCCTCCACCTGACCTGTGAGCCCCCACCTGACCTGTGAGCCCCCACCAGGTAGGGCACCGACTGAGCAGCTTGGCCATGCCGCCGCCGAAGGTGACGCGGAACAGCAGCCACCGCACCAGGAACAGGCCCAGCGCGTCCCACGGCTGGTCGCGCTGCCACGGAAACAGCGGCGCCAGCAGCGCCGCCAGCAGGCCAGCCTCCAGCAGCAGAGTGTCCCTGGCCGGCAGAGGCGCCACCGTCAACACCACGCAGGCTGACGGCGCCGCCGTCGGATACTGGATACCAGAGGGGCCATCGTCAGCCAATGCACCCTAATCCGTCTGAAGGCTAACTTTGTACTTCGTTTATACCCAATTGTGAACGCCATGTGCATACAAGTTGGATCTAACACATCAAGTCAAAGGCTGCAGTAATACTTCTAATGTGCTGCAATGCATCTCAGTTAGTTATTTTGGCTTTAGGGCGCGTCGACAACGATGATCATGTTGCGCCCATGCAATGCATCTTACAGACTGGAAACTTCGGTGCATTCGCACACATCCAAAGCAATGAATACTTTCACAGGTATATTGGCACATAGTTTTGCATAATCAATGTTCTGACCATAGACAAATCTATGAAACCTCTCCGAACCGACAAGGTTCAGTCTGAACCAGTGTAAATAATTGAAAATCTGGCCTGGCAATTCACAGTTAATGGAATTGAGCTATTTCACCATTGTCTTAGGTTTTTACCATTTTGCCACATGATGTGTGGGCAGTCATCATCACATAACTGCTAAATAATGTAAAACGCATGTGACTGAAGTGAAAGGCATTCTGCTTTTTTAATCCTCAAGTGGAGATCCTTTATTTTCTTCCAATCTTTCACTAAACCCGAGCAACTTCTTTCTTCGTCAACACAGTTGACGGTGAAGTAATTTCAGGACACTGGTCTGAACTGGCGTCGCCGGTGGGAGCAGGCGCATTCGCTGGCCCCGTCTGAACAAGCGCTCGCTAGCTAGCCATTTGGGCCCGAGAGCGCGTCGATCGGTCTTCATCACTCGCGCCCACGACATTTCATCACGCTTCACTGCTTGCACGGTTATTACCTCGGCGTACGCGTGACCTTAAATCAAATCCCAATCGTCGAAAGGTGACCGAACAGGTTCCCCGAGTTTTGAAATGCTCTCCAGAATGTCTTCACACGTCGGGCAACTCAGGATTCTTCCGTAAAACGGTGTCCACTCCCGCGCGAAGTAGTGGAACAGTATGTGGCGCGCCCAACGAGTTTCCGAACAACGGGGACACTGTGGCCTTTCCCCCCACCGAGGTGGCGTAGCCGTCTGGCCAGGCGACTCACCACTGGTACCAGAAGAACAGCTGGCCCACGTGCACCAGGGATCCGTACAGGAGGTCTGGCCAGGCGACTCACCACTGGTACCAGAAGAACAGCCGGCCCACGTGCACCAGGGATCCGTGCAGGAGGTCTGGCCAGGCGACTCACCACTGGTACCAGAAGAACAGCTGGCCCACGTGCACCAGGGATCCGTACAGGAGGTCTGGCCAGGCGACTCACCACTGGTACCAGAAGAACAGCTGGCCCACGTGCACCAGGGATCCGTACAGGAGGTCTGGCCAGGCGACTCACCACTGGTACCAGAAGAACAGCTGGCCCACGTGCACCAGGGATCCGTACAGGAGGTCTGGCCAGGCGACTCACCACTGGTACCAGAAGAACAGCTGGCCCACGTGCACCAGGGATCCGTACAGGAGGTCTGGCCAGGCGACTCACCACTGGTACCAGAAGAACAGCTGGCCCACGTGCACCAGGGATCCGTACAGGAGGTCTGGCCAGGCGACTCACCACTGGTACCAGAAGAACAGCCGGCCCACGTGCACCAGGGATCCGTACAGGAGGTCTGGCCAGGCGACTCACCACTGGTACCAGAAGAACAGCTGGCCCACGTGCACCAGGGATCCGTACAGGAGGTCTGGCCAGGCGACTCACCACTGGTACCAGAAGAACAGCCGGCCCACGTGCACCAGGGATCCGTACAGGAGGTCTGGCCAGGCGACTCACCACTGGTACCAGAAGAACAGCCGGCCCACGTGCACCAGGGATCCGTACAGGTCTGGCCAGGCGACTCACCACTGGTACCAGAAGAACAGCCGGCCCACGTGCACCAGGGATCCGTACAGGAGGTCTGGCCAGGCGACTCACCACTGGTACCAGAAGAACAGCCGGCCCACGTGCACCAGGGATCCGTACAGGAGGTCTGGCCAGGCGACTCACCACTGGTACCAGAAGAACAGCTGGCCCACGTGCACCAGGGATCCGTACAGGTCTGGCCAGGCGACTCACCACTGGTACCAGAAGAACAGCTGGCCCACGTGCACCAGGGATCCGTACAGGTCTGGCCAGGCGACTCACCACTGGTACCAGAAGAACAGCTGACCCACGTGCACCAGGGATCCGTACAGGAGCAGCATGGCCGTGTACACCAGCGACGTCCTGAACATCTCCAGCAGCACACTGCGGAACAAAAAACGGGGCGGTGATGGCCGAGTGGGTAAGGTGTTGGGCCCCGGGTACTAAAGGTCCCGGGCTAGGCACCAGCGCCGCTCGGGACAGTTTCCAATCCCGCGACCCACCGGCGAAACAGTGTGGGCGGCACTATTAGCCGTGAATGTGCATACAGTGCGCCTTGAACTACCCAATTAACAACAGCTGCGGAGCAAGACCAGCTGTCGGCTCTAGAGCGTCAGGTTGTCGACTGTTGGGTCGCACCGCGTCGCCAGCCTCCCACTCCGATTGGCCGCCGGCGGACTCGAAAACCTCGCCGGATATGGGATTCGAACCCACGACCTCACGATCAAGAGTGTAACGTTCTGCCGTCATCGGAGTGCGGCTGAGCACCCTACCGCCTTATTTGATCGCTACAGAATTCAACAGCAATCACAACATAAACATAGCAAAGCAAAACATGGCAGCACTTGACAAATGCTCACATAAACATGTGTGGTTTAGGGGTGCATCGACTGCTCACAAGAAGATTGATACACATTATATTTTCCACCCTATTCGCGAAAGAGGGTGGAATATATCACGTCCTGATATACCACACCGAATCGACATCCTTTCCAAAGAAGTATCGATATAGTCCTTTTTGGTGTGTGTTTATGGAGTCTTCATACCTAGTTTGTAACTGTATCCCGTTTACAAATATCACGCTTTTACTCACCATAACCGATCCGGGATCGTGATACAATTCCAGGTAAAGGAATTACATATGATGTGCTATGCTATACAATAATAATGGATATGATAGGTGTCTGTTTCGTTTTCGTTGATATCGGCATTCCCAAATTAGGCATCATTCAAAACACGCAAAATGGGGACAATCATATGCACGCAACTTCCTCACAATTGGGCTTCCAGGGCTTAGCAAGCCCTTATCTAACATAGCATCCATGGGGATTCGACAATGATAAATTATTCGTGAAATAGGGTGGAGTATACCACTTTCTGAACACTCAATCGACATCCTTCTCCAGGAAGTATCTGCATCCTACTCCTTAGAACCTACACCATCAGCTTGAATTTGAGTCTGAGGCATCGAAAGCATTATAAATGACACTAATTCCATAGCAAATTTCGACATCCTACTGCGCTCTTTTCGACATCTCACACCTAACGAAAAACCATTATTTTAACCTTGGGATTCGACATCATGCTGTACTCGTTTCAACATCTGACAACCAACGAGAAATCATGATTGTAACAATGTGCACACATGTCAGCTTGGTTGGCTACTCAGTTTTACAACACATCGACCGTTGAGTCATGCAGCGTCGCCAATCTCTCACGTCGATCGGTCGCGGGCGAAAAGTGGCGACAGGTGAGACTCGAACCGACAATCGTCGCCTACACATGTCGCCCCAGCAACAAGGTTAAGGCAAACCACCAACAGGGTAACACTGAACCAGCCAAAAACACGTCAGTAACACTGAACATCTTAAAAACAGAAATTATAAAATAGAGGCTGCTTTTCAGTATTACGGGGGTGATGGACAGATTTGGTGGTTGTGTAAGAGTGCAACCAAGAAGGCCCTGGGCCAATGCACTAATCTTTCTTATGTCTTTTCGTGACAATCAACTTCCTCATTCCCATCTGTGTATGGTAGGTGTTTTGGACACCTCCATAGCTGTTAGTGGTGTAATTGTCACTGTGAGAATGATGTTCACCCCTCCGCTCAACAGGGGCGTGATAAGCTTTCCACGTTTCTCGGATGATGCTTGTCGCCTAATAATTTCAACTTCCATACTGGGACTATATGTAGTATTGTGCCCTCTCGGTCAGCTTCAGGAACTGATACCTTGAGTTCAGAATCACAGCTGCGTATTGAAATATTTCTAAATTTCGCACATTTCTGAAACACTCCGACATTCGGGTGTTGCGTAAATAATCTGATTCGGCAAATACACCTGCCATCGGTGTTGGATTTGTGCTTTGCAATCCAGGCCGTGGAGATGAAAATTGCTGGGCAATCGAATACTGATAATACATCTTTCAAAACTTTTACATGAGACTCCCAGTTTGCACATTCTAGTGAGTAAATCTTGAGTAACTTATCACATAGCAGTTTATCATCAAATACCACCATTGAACCCTTAAATGATAACAAATTACTGGATAATCTTCTGGAGAGGATAATGTTCTCAGTAACAAAAATCCAGGAACAACACACTCTTCCTACCCTATCATCTACTTCATATATCCATTGAGCTGGCACTTGTGGCTTTACAGCGTACTAAGCCGCGGAGCCCATGAGGCGTTGCCTACTCCACACCCCGGCGGGAAGGAGGGACACCGCGGTTAGTTTTGTGGCGTTAGTGCGCGTCGACCATATTGTTCCGTACTGAATTACCACCATACCGCGGGGCGGGGATGGCCGAGTGGTTAAGGTGTCGGGCTATGGGTACCAAAGGTCCCTGGTTCGACTCTAGCGCCACTCAGGACATTTCCCAATCCCGCGGCCCACCGGCGAAACAGTGGGCGCCATTAGCCGTGAATGTGCATAAAGTGTGTCGTGAACCAACCAATAAACAATAAACCACCATACCGCTATAGCACTATACCACTACACTGCTATACCACTACACCACTATACTGCTATACCACTACACCACTATACTGATATACCACTATAACACTATACCACCATAACACCATAACACTATACTGATATGCCACTATACCGACATATACTACCACTAAACCGATATACCACTATACCGCCATACCACTACACCGACATACCACTATACCGCCATACCACTATACCGCCATACCACTACACCGATATACCCCATACCACTATACCGCCATACCACTACACCGCCATACCACTATACCGCCATACCACTATACCGATATACCACTATACTGATATACCACTATACCGCCATACCACTATACCAATATACCGCTATACCGATATACCACTATACCAATATTCAGCCATACCACTATACCGCCATACCACTATACCGCCATACCACTATACCGCCATACCACTACACCGATATACCGCATTGTCGTGCCGCAGTCGATGCTCAACTAAACCACAATGCAATGCATTACCGCGCCATCGCCGTACCGTCACGCAGCGTGGGCACCGCGGGGAATCGAACCAGAGGAACAACACACTCTTCTGTGTGTTCGGGGAATCATACCAGAGGGTCTGGCAAACTAGAGGTAGTGGACCTCTAGTTTGCCAGACACCCGCCATGAGCCGCCCAAGTCCCGGAGCTGACAGCGTGTCACCGCAGCACCGCCGCAGCGCCGGACACCCACCCGAGCAGCGCCGGACACCCACCCGAGCAGCGCCGGACACCCACCCGAGCAGCGCCGACACCCACCGAGCAGCGCCAGACACCCACCGCGCAACCCACCCCACCCGAGCAGCGCCGGACACCCACCCGAGCAGCGCCGGACACCCACCCGAGCAGCGCCGGACACCCACCCGAGCAGCGCCGGACACCCACCCGAGCAGCGCCGGACACCCACCCGAGCAGCGCCGGACACCCACCCGAGCAGCGCCAGGACGGCGCCGCAGAGCGCCAGCAGCTCCATGGCGTGCTGCGTGCTGAGGCCCAGCCGTCCGCGCAGCCAGAGCAGCGTGGGCCGCGCCAGCAGCTTCTCCGGCAGAGAGGTGCCGTCCTCCTCCAGCTGCACGTGCGCCGGCAAAACGCCGTCCACGCCGTACAGACCTGCCAGGGCATCCAAGTAGTGGTGATAGTGGTGGTGGCAGTGGTGGGTGTGGTGGTGACAGTGGTGGGTGTGGTGGTGACAGTGGTGGGTGTGGTGGTGACAGTGGTGGGTGTGATGGTGACAGTGGTGGGTGGGTGTGGTGGTGGTGGTGACAGTGGTGGGTGTGGTGGTGACAGTGGTGGGTGTGGTGGTGACAGTGGTGGGTGTGGTGGTGAGGGCGTGGTGGTGATGTGGGTGTGGTGGTGAAGTGGTAGGTGTGGGGGTGACAGTGGTGGGTGTGGTGGTGACAGTGGTGGGTGTGGTGGTGACAGTGGTGGGTGTGGTGGTGACAGTGGTGGGTGTGGTGGTGGTGACAGTGGTGGGTGTGGTGGTGACAGTGGTGGGTGTGGTGGTGACAGTGGTGGGTGTGGTGGTGACAGTGGTGGGTGTGGTGGTGACAGTGGTGGGTGTGGTGGTGACAGTGGTGGTGTGGTGGTGACAGTGGTGGTGACAGTGGTGGGTGTGGTGGTGACAGTGGTGGGTGTGGTGGTGACAGTGGTGGGTGTGGTGGTGATGGTGGTGGGTGTGGTGGTGACAGTGGGAGGTGTGGTGGGCACAGTGACTGGATGCAATCTGATCAGACATTGACCAAGAGGTCATAGATGAGGCTCTGGTCAGCAAAACTAGAGTTCAGTCTTATAATATAATATTATGATTCTTCACTACAGTAATACTAAATGTTACTATTATCATTATTATTTATTGTTGCTACAATTAGAACATTAATAGTCCCATTGTCATTGTCATGGTACTCCATTATCCATTGTTCTCATTGTATTATTAAGAATATAATTTTATTTATATTAATAATACTTCTATTATTATGATGACCATTAGTAGTCTAATTATTACTATATTATCACTGCAAGAACATTGTACTAGCAAGTGGACATGTGACATGTGCTAACAGGAGGGCACAACAAGCAGACAGCAGCATCTATACCAGCACACACCCACCTGGTATTTGCATGTAGAGGGACATGAAGGCAACCAGATAGACAGCCGACACACCCTTCAGCACCACATTGCGAGTCAGGTAGCTGGAGGTCATCCTGTAACTGGCAGCAGGTGAGCTGCAGCTGGCCCACATTACATGTGCAGCAAAATACTGGAGTGTGTTGTCCCATCAAGTTGATATCATCATGACAGCAATGCTGAAACAATATCTGAGGATTTGGCAGTGTGTGAAGGATGGCAGTGTGAGCATGTGGCATAGGGGTGAGTTGTTCCAATGTTTATGGGACCTAAAAAAAATGAACATGGGCATTGCATTACAGTTGGAAAACAGTTTCAAATTGATGCCCTTTGTCAACAATCACCTGAACCATACTTGTCCAATACTGTAGGCATGTAGAGTTAGTTAGTAATTAGGGCTTTAGAGCGCATCGACTACATTGGTCATGTAGTGCCCATAGGCATGTACAGGATGTTGCATTAGATGTTGGGGCTCCAGCAGCTTCAACCTTGATTTCAAGCAGTGCCCTCACACAGTCCTGATGGTTGAGGGTGGAGTTCAAGCTATGTGCATGTCAGTCATACATTTGAGTGAACACACTATATACCTGTATGCATCATGTTTCAAATTTTACAAACAACTGTCAGGGTGGATACTCTAGCTTGTCAGATTCCTGAGAAAATCAAAATATTCAACCCTGCATGTTTCTTATGAAACATGGTAAAGTAAATCTTTCCAATTCTCAACTGACTCCACACATGTTTCACACCAACATCATTTTGATGATATTAAAAGCAAATACTCTTTCAAGTCATGTCAGGTCAGTGTTTCAATGCCACAGGTTCACCTGGAATAATTTTGGGCCAGGTGGCATTTTGTACACAGGAAATATTGCAGGATAAAAATATGTATTGCTTATATGAATATATGCTTGACAATTTCCATTTTGTAAAAAAAAGAACTTGTGTTCCTGGATTGGAGATTGGGCCTTACTTACTTTTGTGGTGGGGTAAATTTGTGCTTGAAGGTGTTCTATGGATTATTGGAATTTACCTTTCCAACACCATGTTTATTAAGGTGAATAAGATGATGGGGCAACTGATTTTCTGTGAGAATGCTTACTTTTCAGGTTGTGAGAAAAATATCACAAACAATTGAGTTTGAGTTAGGTACCTACCTACCTAGGTAGCAGCACAAAAATAATGTTAAAAAGCCAAATAACCTAACCTAACCTAGCATAACCTCATTTTTTAGAAAAAAAATGAAAAAATGAAAAATATGAAGCAATGCATTTTCTTAAAACTTTCCAAAAAATATAACCTACCCCAACCTAAGCCACTATTCAAGTTTTTTAATCGATTTTTTTTAGAAAAAAAAATCCAACAAAAAAACAAAATTTACCCAGCCCAAATTATATGTTACCCACTCGTATGGTTTATGGAGGCAACTGTGTGCAATCACAAGCACTTACCTACACAGATCACTTATCCACGTGATACAGACTTTTCTCCGCGGCCACCAGCGCCACAGTCGGATTCGCTTGAAAGTTACGGCAAAGCCCGTAACATATGTGGTGCGGTTTTGGACTTTTTATTTCGGACTGAGAATCGTTGGATGCTATGCTTTCTGACTCAAGTTTCAAACTTTAATTTTTTTACGTTCTAATTTTTAGACTTTATGGTTTTTGAAGTATCTAAGTTATCTTTTTGTCTTTCGATGCCACTTTCTTTGATGTTCTGAATAACGTCCATATCCCCTCCTTTTTAATAATTTTTTAATTTCCCCACTAAATGGGTGGCGGGACCTGTCATCCCCATGCCTTCCTGCGTGTCGGCTCGAATGGTACAAATGACGTCATCTGGGGTACCACTTTTGGGCCGTTTTAATGGTTTCATGCATTTTAAAATGGAAATATTTTCAATTCAACTCACTTTCTAAATCCTATAATATCACGTCTGTGCTTTTGGAATCGTGTTGAGCTGTTATTTTATCATCCTCAGTTAGGCTGCGAATTAGGCGACGACCATCACGAATGCAGCGTTTTAGGGGCACACATTTTCTCAAATTCTTAGATGGCGCAGTTGAGTCATAAATAGCGCAGCTGTTTACATAGCTTCCTCGTAGGTTGTTTTATGCTTGGTTTTATGTCTGTCACACCTTGTGTTCGATGTACGTGCGTTTTAGTTGTAGTTTTATTGTATAGTGTTCTGTTGTGGTGTGTCTTTATCATCTGGAAGAAAGATATGGAAAGAAGAGATTGTCAACCAACATGCTTATGTTTCCAAGAGATGAAAATGCATATAAGACCTGGTTGACAGTGAAAAGGAGCTGATGGAGTTCATCCAACCAGCCCATCCATTTGTTCCAACCACTTTACCTCTGATGATTATGATCCTGGCCACGGATGCAGCTGAAAATAATGTCAGTGTCAACACCTGCCTTTTCTGGTGTCATTCCATGAATTAGCCTGCCTATCAGATCTGTATGGTATGGAGTGTTGCATCATGCTTGTCTGGAATGCTTGCTGCATTTTGGAGCATCTTAGACATCAAGACACAAAAGATCAGTGTGACTATGAGCCACAAGGGCCCTTCTTGGTTGCACTCTGAACACTCAACCAGTTGCCCACCAAATCCGTCGATCAGCCCTCCCTGGAATACTGAAAAGCAAGCCCTCTATTCTTGTAATAATTGCCTATGGTGTTTTTAAAGATGTTCAATGTGCTGCTACTGACAATGGTTTTTGGCATCTGGTTCCAGTGTTCTATTACCCTGTTGGTGAAGAAAGACTGTCTTAACCTTGTCCTGCTGTAGTTAACTTTAATTTTGAATTGATGACCTTTAAGTGCATCATTTCTGTTAGATTCAAATATTTACCTAATATATCCATCCTCCTGACCATGAACAAATTTAAAGACCTCAATGAGTGCTCCTCTCAACTTTCTATATCTAAGTGAAAACATGTTCAATTTCTTCAATCTTTCCTCATATGCCAGGTTGCTTATGTCATTAACCATTTTTGTAGCCATATTTTGTACTCTCTAAAAGCGAACAATCTTTTTCATAACTAGGAGCCAAAGCTTGGACACAGTATTCCAAATGTGGCCTGACATGCACAGTAAAGCTTCCTGATGACTTCCTCACTTATGTATGATACATTCCTATATATTGCCCCAAGCATTCTCAGTGCCTTCTTCCTGGATTCTTTCGTCTGTTCTGATGCCCCCAATCTTGTGTTCAGAATAACACCAAAGTCCTTCTGCTGAGTCACCGATAGAACTTGGCCACCGCCATCAAATATGGAGCCTTCATATGCTGCTTACCTTATCTTCATATCTTATCTTTGTATAGCTAAATAAAGAACCAGTTCAATTAGTTTGATGCCACTTCTATTCACATGAATTTTAACACGACCATCATCAGCAAACTGGGACTGGAGCAGGACGGCCTTGCCGTCGTTGCCGGCTTCGTCGCCTACAAAATGAGGCGTCAATACATCGCTTGGCTGTCCGACGTCTGAAGCACCGGAGGCGCTCCTGGCCGTTGTGTCCAGCTCTTGGTTAATCACCATCGGTCGCGGCGGGCGCTGCATGCCACATACGTGGTAGAGGGCGATGCCAAACCAGTTCAATTCTGATGTCTGCTTCATCATGGACTCAACCTGCACAGGCGACACCAGCATCGTGAGACCCGGGGTGGGCGTCATTAGTAGCCGGCAGCCGAAGCTAGGAGTGTGGCTAGTTGTGTGAGACGGAGGCTGACTCGAGTTAGGCTGCATGTGCGCATCGGCTGGTTGCGCAAGAACTCTGCTCGGCAGAGCGCAGGGGCGGGCATCTAGGCAGGTCCGCCATCATGTCACCAGGCAGCGATAGGATGTCCACCCTCACACTGCCGGCCATGTGTCACCGTCTCTGCTGTGTGTCGTGTCGTGTCGCTCGGTTCTGCCCTTTGTAACCGTGTTTGTTGTTGCCACCGTGACCAGGGGCGGACTGGCGGCGCCTCCTGTGTTGCCCGTTCTGGCGGCACTTTGCATTGGTTTCATGCCGCCCGATCCTGCCGTTTTGTTGGCGTGTTTTGCTGCTGCCACTGTGACCACTGACGGGTTGGCGGCGCTCCCTGTGTCGGCCCGTCCTGGCGGCACTTGACTCTGCCGTCGTATCGCCCGGTCCCACTGTCCTGTTGGCGTGTTTTGCTGCTGCCGCTGTGACCAGGGGCAGACAAGCTGCGCCCGTCCTCGCGGCACTTGACACTGCTACCGGCTCTGGTACTGCTATGAAACAGGTGTGGCGTATGCCATTTCATTGTTGCTCATGAGGCCTATGATCATTGATTTGAAAGAACGATATGCAAAGTCTCTGCTCCACGAACTTCGATTGTGATCCTTCATTCATGCTCTGAATCGGAAACAGCACATAAGCCGACTAGGTCGACTACGCGGACGTGTAGGAGTGTTTTGAATCATCCAGATCTAGTTCTGAACGCATTGTTAGGGAATGCCGCCAATACATGCCTGACCGCTTTTAGCACCCCATGTCTGACCGCTTTCCAGTCCATCCGCCGAATGTAACCTCCGAACTAGAGTGAAATTTTACATACTTTTGGGATGGGTCAACCCCCGCTTACGACTGGCGTGAGCCCACCTCCCCCAATCCATAGGCCTTCCTGTTACCTCCAGGCATTGCGTCTCCCAAATCGTTTTCTGGAAGTTCCACCCATGTTGCTGAGCTGGTACGGAGGTTCACAGATGCCCCCATAAAAGGAATGTCTGCCTCTCACGTGCTCCCTATGGTCCTGTCGATCTTAAAAAGAAACGATTGTCCCCTTCCTTGCCTCCTATATCAGGGGCACTGCCGCATATAGAGGGGTTAAAAGGCCTTTCGGTCAATTAATTTTGGCATGCAGCACCATAAGCCCAATGCTAAATTTGATGTACATTAAGGGACTCGACCCCCCTCCCCACCTTATTCCATCATGGCGACGACCACACTTCAGATACGTCCTTACTGCATTTCGCCGCGGTAAGATGCTAATTCTCTGCCATATTTGACCTGTCCTACCTCGCTTTGTACGTTCTTCCGGGTATAATATGTGTATAAAAGGTATTGGAGATCCCTTCCGGGACTATGACGCTCTAAGTTTTGCACCTGCACCTCTTAAATCCTCATTTTATCCCCCGTACTATGCATACGCTGCGTATATTCGACAGCGTGTTAGCGGCTTGGCCCGTATTAAGTGGTACCCCTGATGACGTCATATAAGGACCTGCGCAGAAAGCTGCGCAGTAGGGATGACGCCACCTCGTATATATCGCCTTGGTTGGGCGTCATTCGGCGTGATTGTTGAACTGCATGTTGTTTTCTTGCCCAAAGGCCACTTGAAAAGAAAGTCATTTTATGCTAGGGTGGTGTAAAATCGCCATTCCTTGGTGTATCTTCAGGCACATCGCAATTTTTACACCCTTCGTCCTCTATAAAATAATACTCTGTGTAAAAATAAAGCTATAAGTTGGTATGTGTAAACATACTCCGGTAGAAATGCTCTGGTATATAATTAATCTACGCTGACAGGGTTGTTCAGGCGATTTTTGTACCCATCGGCGAAGCTATATTCCCAAAAGCGGGGTATTCTTTAGATACTCTCGGGAGTAGAGTTTATCCCAAATGATGTAAGTTTTTGCCGCATCGCCTAAATTTAACGAGAAAATGTTCCTCACATTGCTGGTCATGTTGCTACTCTATGTCCAAAAGCGTGTATTATGCAACCGGTCTGTTGGGCGGGCTTCAGTGCGTTTTTCACCGGTCTCCATCCGGGCTTGGCAGCGATATGCCGGCCAGTCCCGCTTCGGTCCGAATATTTTTGGCCTCCTCCTCTACAGAATACCGTATCGAAATTAACCCGTCCCGTCTACGGGGGTCTTCAACAAAATCCCCCTCAGGTTTATCGCGGATAGCGGACGAACGGCGCGCGGCAGCGCATTGTGGGTGAATACCTTTTTCCCACGTAAATTCGACATGCTGATTAAAAATTTCCAGGTCAGGTCTTCTAGGGTCAACGAGTTTATTCAAGGTCAAGTGAGGTCACCTCCAAAAAGTGTCAACCAGTCGTCACGCTTTATACGGAATACAGATATTTTAATGAAACTTTTTCAGCGTTTGCTTATCTTTACGGATGCAATAAATATGTACGAGTTGAATTTTTCTCTTTTTCGTTTTGAACTAGATATACATTTGTGTATTTGCCATTTTGCAGTTCATAACACAGGATTCTGGCTAAAGTAAGCATTTGTTATTAAGTAAAGTTGACTTCCAATAACATTTTTCGCCCTGCTCTACCGCAAAGCGCGTGAGTGGCGCACCCTCGCGAACGGAAAACCTGGCAGCAGCGACGACTGTCGCACAGGAACAGCAGCGTTTCTTGCTGGCGCCACCTGGGCGGGGGGCGCGCGACAAGCGGAGCCTGAAGCGACCATCTGATACCGGAGAACAACAGTACACAGGTGAGCCCCGTCCTCCGACTGATATGAAACGAAACACTTCGAAATTGACGCAGCCCGAGAGTGCACCTGTCATTACAATTGCTGCTGCGTCTACAAATGCCGGTCCTTGGCAAGACGTCGCTTGAAATAATCCCAGAAGATCTAGCCGACAGTCCGGTGAAACCCACAGCGTTAGCATTCTGAAGCAGATCCTACTGCTTCTACGTCTGATCGCATTGGCCTATGCGGGTAGCAAGAACAACCCGGACGCTCTGGAAATTGTATTCAGCAGATTGAGTACGGACAACGAGCAACTCGCAGTTATAGACCTCGCGACTGATGATTCGCCCGATGGTGGGTTACTGGGTTATGTCGAAGAGGCACTCAAGTCGATGGGCCATAACTCTGACGAGCACGCATACCCAACCGAACTCGAAAGGTTCGCATCGTATCCATCACCAGGGTAGTTGCCATGGTGATGGGCGTGATCCAAGCATGTAGTTGCTCACAAGATGGCGGATAAATTCAAGGCACGCATCCGGCACACTCACATACAGAATGCACCGGAATTTATGACGGCGGTGAAATACGTGAACATGGGAACACTGTTCACGTATTTCACGTAATCTTCACCTATCGAAAACACTGTGGGAGAAGCTCAGGTAAGTTGAGCAACTTTTTACTTGAGAGGGCCTTGAGTGCATGTAGTGAGAAACCTTTGTCAAATTATCCTTGATTGTGCCCACTACTATGTGCCTTGAATCTAACTATGTTATGGTCACTTCTTCCTAGATTTTCTCTTGCAATCAAGTATTGCACTAAATTACTTAAACCCAAGAAGACAAGGTCGAAGAACGAGCCTTGCCTCGTTGGTTCCGTTACAAACTGGTGTGAGAATAGGTCCTATTGAAGGCATTTCCTAACCATTTTGCATGATGGTGAGTCGACACCAACATTTTCATATTCTTTAAGATTAAAATCACCAAGAAAAAGGCATTTCCTCCGAAAGCTTCCACTGATTTCCGCGCAAATCACCCTATTGACTCCAGTTGCCGATAATGTGGCAGGGTTCCTGATCGGTACAAAGCTCCAATCCTCAGTTTCTTGCTCTTGCATTTTCCCACAGTGGCATCAAGCCAAATGGACTCTACAGACACATTTTTTACCCAATCTGCTACTTTTCGGGAACTGAATAAGCTATTCACATAGAGCATTACACCACCCCCTTTCACTGCTGGACCCCTATTGCACGGAAATATCTTGTATCCCTGGACCTCATAGACCTGTAAGTTATCCCAAAAATACCCCTCACTGACCCATGCCTCGGTAATGGAAACACAATCTGGTTTCTTCTCAGCAACATAACACTTGAACTCATCAAATTTGGATCCAATGCCCTGAACATTAAGCATCATACACTTAGCATATGTTTCATAACGAGCTTTGGCTTTTTCATGTTGAGTAGCTCTTTCATCACTGGGTGAGCCACCACTCTGCCTTCTTGAACTAGCGCTTTCCATGTTTGCTGACTGTGGGGTTTCATTGCCTCGACAGTCACAATTTGCATATCCCTGAGATGGCAATGCCACTTCATCCCTCCCCACCCCATTTCCTAGTTACCCTGAAGGACATGCTCGAACACTTTGCCTAACACATGGACCCCCTTCTCAGAGAAGTGCAGGCCATCCCTCTGATAGAGGGCCAAGGCTTCCTCTTCCCTGGTGTCCATGTGATCCAGAATGCCCAGGATCCGGCTGTTGATGCCGGGACGCAGACGTCGGGGCCTACGACACTCCGCTCGAAGGCCAGCATTCACTGAACCGTTCCCGGCGGCGCTTGGCCTCGTGGGCTGGTCAGCGGGGGCGTCGGCTGCGCTCGACCTGGCAGGCTGGTCGGTGGGGCTGGTGGCGCTGCCGCTTGACCTGGCGCGCTGCAAGGCGCCGACGACCACCCTGGGTTTGTGTGCAATGAACGAGGTCCCGGCCGAAAAAAAATTGTGATGGGTCTAGTGGGTACTCTTGCCCCCCACACCCACCTACCTCCCATTAAATATATCCATGGCCAAAACTTACTCTGGGGGGGGGGGGCAATGACCAGCCAGGAAGGAGGGGAGGAAGGGGGAGGGCACGTCCAATAGATGCTATCTGAAAATCGTTTAACCCTTCCAGTTTCTCCTGTCAGATCCTCACACCCCGCCTGGGAGGGGGGGGGGAGGGCGTTAGGGACCCCCCCCCACACTCATATCCAAACAAAGCGTCGCACGAAAACAAAGTAGGTGTCATCGGAAAGCGCTCGACGAGTAGGGTCAAACACCACCCCGAAAAGGTTTTCACAACCGACATGTTTGTGGCTCTGGGGAGTTCATTTTGAGGGAGATTTGCAGAAGAAATAATTTGGAATCAGAAAGGGAGAGCGAAATCGACCAGGACCATGAAATGTTTGGCTACCGTAAAATGGCCCTTCTGGGAATCTCGAGAGCTGACCTCGGACATTTGGCCGTGACCGGAGAGGCACTTACCCCAGTGTTAAACATTCTTGCCCTTCCCTGCGCCATTGGGTACGGACGGAGTTTTCAGACTGTTGTAGAAAAAAGAGCAAATAGGAAAACGATTGCACCGATCGATGTCTGTGATCCGTCGTGCATTTCAGTTTGCTTGGTGCCGTGCGTGGCGACTAACCAGTCTAGGCGATCACAGTGACTTCATCAATGCATTAGTGGACATTGTTTTCGATGTCTCCCGCTTTTGTGAAAGCTGTGTCCCTTCCCCGACCCTGAACTCTTCTCCACCACTACTTCGGATTCGCCCCTCCCCAATTTTAGCCATCAAAGAAATACTTCCACCCATTGTCATCACATTTCAGGTCTGTTGTGCTCGGGTGCTCCATCGAGGTCGGTGTGTTTTAGCCTTCGTACGGGCGCTGAAACATTTTGTTAAGCCGTTGTGTGTTTATTGCTGTTGGAGTGGGGGAAAGGTGCGTGTGACGGTTGCGATGGACCCGAACATACTGTATGACACTAGTCACATGCTAATACTCATGTGTTTTTATGTTGGCGCGCACTGTGCACTGCTCTGTTACTCATGTGGTTTCACATGTTGGGCGATTTTGCCTTTTAGTGATGATGCTGAATAACATTAGCATCGTAAAATACAAATAACATTTCTGAGATCTGAAAATGAAGTTGAAGAAGTCCGATTAGTTTTTCGTTTGTGGGTGGAGGGGGCCTATTGCATTGACACTTCGACCCCGATGTTAAAAAAAAACGACACCCCTGATTGCGTTTATTCATGTATGTGATCTGTTGTGCATTTTAGTTTGCTTCGTGTCGTGCGTGGTAACTGACTAGACTCGGCAATCACGATGACTACATCAATGCACGTGCTTGATCAGAGGACATTGTTTTCGATTGCTATGATTTTGTGGAAGCTGTGCCCCTTTCGAGACCCTGAAGTTGCCCAACCAAGACTTTGGCTTCGCCCTTCCTAATGTTATGCACCGAGGAAATGCCTTCACCCGTCGTCATCGCAGTTCAGTCCTGCTTTGCTCCGATGCTCCATCAAGACCGGTTTGATTTAGCCTGCATATGGGCCCATACATATTTTACTTAAGCCGTTGTGTTTTTGGTGTGAGTGGAGTAAGGGGAGGGTGACGGTGACGTTGAGGATATAGATGACGTTTACGATGACGATGGACCCGAGTCCACTGTATGACACTAGTCGCATGCTATAACTCACAGTTTTTATGTTGATAGCACGGTGCATTGCTCTTTTGTTTATGTGGTTTCACCTGTTACTGTAGGGGTGGCGGCTCTGCCGTCGGTGGGGTGTCCGGGGTGGTGGCGGGTGTGGGGGTGCGGGGTGTGAGTGGGGTGGGTGTGTGCTGGGTGAGTGGGGTGTGGATGTGAGGGGTGTGTGGGTGGGGTGGGTGTGTGTTTTGCGAGTGGGGTGTGGGTGGGTGAAATGTGTACGTGTGTAAAATGTGTTACAGATGCAGCCTAACTTCGACTGTAACTGGTATGGTAGTGCAAAATATATTTTAGATATTGCCTAAACTAAACTGAAACTGGAATGGGTGTGCGAAGTGGGTGTGTACAATGTATTCATGATGCAGCCTAAACTCCAATGGAACTGATTGAACTACTTGAACTGACTGATTGGGGGCTTGACCTAACTCACTCCTTTGTTCATTGTGCCTATGTCAGTGGTGTATTATGCTAATTTATCATTGGTTTGAATGACATGTCCGTGTTGGGACATTTTTGACGTTAGTATTAGTATAATTTTGTGCAATGTTCCGCACGAAATAGGTGCCTGTGTTGAGCCCCAAGCGGCTTCCGCTGATCCTTAAATCTACCTACGCACGTTCATTCCCCTCATTCACTTCACATTCGCTCGCCCTTTCATGCTCTCCTTATTAATTAATGAATTGCTTGGTCCCCAAATTTAGCTCCTGACCCCCCCCCCCTTTCAGCGGTACACAAACACATAGATCGACAGACCAATGCTCTAATTTTGATGGTTTTACCGGGCCGAACAAGTAAACCTTTCACTGCCAATCATGGCTGGCCCAGCCATTATTGACAGCGTTTCTCGCCTGGACAAAGTCTTAACTGCAACGAGGGGGCTCATCGTACTGACTCCGAGGGCTGATACAAGTGCTCTGATGTCTTTGACCGACACACCTAGCCTTAAGTTCGATCGATGCCGCGCCGGGCCTTATTCGTCGTACACTTGCGACCAGGTCTGACATAGCCCACGGGCGGGCACGGATCCCTACCACGTTGGGCACGTACCCGGTCGTCTTTTATCCTAGCCGGCCCTACCTCTTTAGCCTGGGGTCTTATGGCATGCCAACCCGTCCATCATGCCCCTCGAACTGTCTGCACCAACCGTGCCCACGTGCAGAGTTCGGGGGTGGACAAACCACCGGGCAATGTTTTGCCTATACCCTATAGTCCGGCGCCAGACTTCCGGCGAACGCAATGTGGCGGCCCCTTTATCGGCCCCTCCCACATGCATACCATGTTCGCCACCTCACCTGCACCTCTGGATCGCAGAGGCCAGCGTGAGATTGCTGGATTGCTGCATGCGAGAAAGTGGATCACCTTTTATGAATGACATCTTGGGTCAACGTTTAATCACTGCTATAGTGCAAGGGAAGTAACACAAAGTGTCTATGTATTTACCAGCCAGCCACCGTGTGGTGATGTCGGCTGTTTCCGGGCGGGCGTTTGTGGTGTCAATGATATGTGCTGTTTTTTTGGTAGGGGTGAACGGGTATGAACAGCCTCAGTAGATGTCTGACAAGGGTTATATTGCATGTTCTGGTTCAGTTCCGCCAAGTTGTTCTGCTGATGCACCCTTATTCGACGTGGTTCTTGAAATTAGCCATGCTCTTAACTAGCCTTCTTCATAACGGACTGATAGGCTGGTCGTACATTTTTGGCATCCAGAACATTTTCCTTCTGCTTTTCTAATTTGTGGCCGAATGATGATGGTTAACAATGAACTGTTCCATGTTGAAGTGCTCAAGATTGGCAGGAAAGTGCTAGCTGCAATTGTCACTGGTTTGAATAAGTTTATTCTCTCAATTGTGTACTACTTGACAATTTTCCTCTTCTCTACATGCCGGAGTGCAAAGCACAAACTCAACCACGTTTATGTACATTATTTGTGCATCACATTGGCAAAAGTTAGGGTAATTTAGGTTAGGTAGTAAATTTGTGCCTTAAGGCAATTTTTTTAATTGCTGGAATTTAATTCTGCAGTATCATGTTTATAAATGTACGCATATTACCACTCATTTCCTCTTCAAATGTATCATTTTCAGTTGCCAGTCAAAAAAATGCCAAAAGTGACCTAGAGTTTCATAATATGGCGTATATTTAAAACATCATAACCGAACCTAGCCTATGCAACTTCCTTCCAACCCAGCGCCCTAACTTTCAATGCAAAAAGAACAATTATGAACGACATGGAAAGGACTGATTTAAAATTATGGTCTCAAAATTTGTCAAATGGATTCAACTACGCTGTTTTTCTGTGTTCTATGTTTCTATGTGTAAGCTTCTCTTAACACGCGCCCTGGAGGGGGAGGGGGCCGAAATCCGCCCACTCCTCCGGTTTTTCGTAGATTACTCCAGATTTTACTGGCCGATATATACCATTGTTTGAGTACCTGCTTAAAAATGACCGACGCGTTGCTTAAAGTATAAAATGAAAATCGACGGAACATTTTTCGAGTTAGGGGTCGTTAAAGTTTAAAAAAAATTATCAGCACAGACAACAAATATCGGCGCCGATGCGTTTCCAGTATATTGGTAAAAAGGAAGTGCTCTTGGCAAAACCAGCGACTTATTTGATGTATATTGCTATGATATGTGGTTCCAAAGTCATGTCAGGTCACCGAGGTCAAGTCAGGTCAAGTTCATGACAGGTTAACACACGCCCTGGAGGGGGTGGCGAAATCCGCCCACCCCTCCGATTTTACGTAGATAACTCCATATTGTGCCGGCCGATATGCGCCCTTGTTTCCGTACCGACGTAGAAATGACCGGCGCATTGCATAAAGGAAGAAAAATGAAAATCTGCATATTTTTTTTCAAGTGAAGGGTCGTTAAAATAAAACAAAATTCGCAGCGCCAGACCACTAAAATCGGTGCTGATGCGCTTTCCGTATTTCGAAAAAAGAAAGAGTTCTTGACAACACTAGCGATTCGTTTCATGCACATTGTTATGCCATATAATTTAAAAATCATGTTATGTCGCCGAGGCCAAGTCAGGTCAAGTTCATGACAGGCTAATTGAACCAAACTTGGTCAATTGGAATGTTGTCATAAATGCAAATGACTGTCATGCGATTGATGTCACTTTGCATGTTACTCCCTACACATCCAGAAATCTACTGTTTGTCATCGTGTGCCTAAGCGTTTCCATACTTTACTGATGTATTTCACTTCTTTCTTTGCGAGGCCGATTGTGCCGTGTCGCCCAACGGAGCAGTTGGGTGGGTAGCCCGGCTCCGGTAACTGGAGCAGGTAATGACCGGATAAAGTGCTCCTCAATAGGTGACCTGAGGTCAAATGGCGGATCTGGCATATGTATTGCATCATAAGTGATGTCCAAAACATCATTAATGCCAATTTTGGAGCATTAAACACAATCACAGCTATCCATAACAATGACAATCCAAGTCATGGAAAACCATATAATTTTGGTATTTTGAACACATTTGGTCTTGACGATATTTACCTAGGGTCATACAATTTGCACACAGTATAGTTCATTATCGTGCCCATCCATCCTGCGAATTTCGTTGCTCTAGCCTTAGTAGGAGCCGATATTTTTGGGTGGGGCGGAATCCGCCCCCTTCCAGTGCGCGTAATTTTCAGAGGCCCTCCAGGGCGCGTGTTAACACACAATAATTGTGTTTAACAATACAAATATAAAACCTAACCGAACTACATCACGTGAAACTCATTTGTTCTCATCATGAAGGTAAGATGTGTGCAAAACTTGTCACATGCATGTTACGGAACAACAATATTGATTAGATCAGATGCTAGTTTTTCACAAGACAAGTTTCACACACATTTTGTCTCCATGAAGGGATTATATATCAAGGCTACCAGGTTAGGTTACCAAAGGGGTTAGATCTGTCTATGTATGGTTAGGTTTGGTATTTTGGCAATTTGTTTTAAAATATTATTGTCGCTCGTCTCGTCGCCACTGCTCGTGGGCCTCTCCCTGGTGCCACTTATAAAATAGGGTGGGTCTACTCTGTTGCCCAGGGCTGTTGCCGTGACCATATTCAGAAACTACCGAACCAAATTCCACCAAACCTTCAGCAATCGATTCAGTTGGGTCGATTTATGTGGGACTTTTGAATACTTACCATTACACAAAGGGGACTCTTACCATTACACAAAGCTATTAAATTACCCCTCAAACTTGGAGCGTCCATTTTGAAATAATTTTGAAAGTGTTGCCGTGCCCATGCTCATAAACCGCTGCACCGAATTGAACGAAACTTTCAGCATTCGATGCAGCATAGTCGATTTACTGGGACTTTACAATATGGTGACCTTGACCGTGACCTAAGGTCGCTGATTAAGTACATCTTTATTTTGACTTGTTGCCGTGCCCATGCTCCTAAACTACTGAACCGAATTTCGTGAAACCTTCACCAATAGACGTGACATGATCGATATACTTGGGACTTTTGAATATGGTGACCTTGGCCTTAGGTCAAGGGTATCAAAAAAGCACAAAACCATTTTTAAGACTTTTAACCACGCCCATACTCTGAAACTACCCAATACAATTTATGAAATATTCACCAATCGACGTAACGTGTTCGGTATACGTGGGGCTTTGAATGTCGTGACCTTGGCTTTAGGTCAAGGTCACCAAAATACACAAAATCTTTTCTTGCCTATCTGACACGCCCATGCTCCGAAAGTACCGAACCGAATTTGATGAAACATTCACCAATCGATGTGGAATGGGCGATATACTCTGAAGTTTAAATATGGTGACCTTGGCAGTCGGTTAAGGTCATCAAAAATGCATAAAACTCATCTTAAGGGTGTTGCGCCGCCCATGCTCCTAAAGTACGTAACCGAATTTCATGAAACCTTCGCCAATCGACGTGCCGTGGTCGATATACTTGGGACTTTTCAATATGGTGACCTCGGCCTTAGGTCAAGGTCATCAAAAATGCATAAAAATCATTTTAAGGGTCGCTGCTCCGCCCATGCTCAGAAAGTACGAAACTAAATTTCATGAAACCTTCGCCAGTCGGAGAATGGCCTAATCTGTCATTGTTCAACGGGCGATCCTATTTACCGAAGAGGTGGAGTAGGGTTCTGCACACATCAATTTCAATCTGCATTGCAAAAGGCAGTGCAGTGCATTGGATCCAGCACCGGCCCATTGGCATGTGATACTGGTGATCACATGGCCAACAATGGCCAATCACACAACCACCATCACCACGCACAACCACCACACACCAATGACAGATGGGCCGGTGCTGAATCCAATGCACTGAAACTTCCTCTTGCAATGCAGATTGAAATTGATGGGTGCAGAACCCACTCCACCTCTTCGGTAAATAGGATCGCCCGTTAAACAATGACAGATCAGGCCATTCTCCGACTGGCGAAGGTTTCATGAAATTTGGTTCCGTACTTTCTGAGCATGGGCGGAGCAGCGACCCTTAAAATGAGCTTTATGCATTTTTGATGACCTTGACCTGGGGCCGTGGTCACCATATTGAAAAATCCCAAGTATATCGACCACGGCACGTCGATTGGCGAAGGTTTCATGAAATTCGGTTCTGTACTTTCGGAGCATGGGCGTGTCAAATAGGCAAGAAAATATTTTGTATATTTTTGTGACCTTGACCTAAAGCCAAGGTCACGATATTCAAAGCCTCACGTATATCGACACGTTACGTCGATTGGTGAAGGTTTCATGAAATTGTATTGGGTAGTTTCAGAGTATGGGCGTGGTTAAAAGTCTTAAAAATGGTTTTGTGCTTTTTTTGATGACCTTGACCTATGGCCAAGGCCACCATATTCAAAAGTCCCAAGTATATCGATAATGTCACGTCTATTGGTGAAGGTTTCACCAAATTCGGTTCAGTAGTTTATGAGCATGAGCACGGCAACAATTCAAAATAAAGATGTACTTAATCAGCGACCTTAGGTCAAGGTCAAGGTCGCCATATTGTAAAGTCCCAAGTAAATCGACTATGCTGCATCGAATGGTGAAAGTTTCGTTCAATTCGGTGCAGCGGTTTATGAGCATGGGCACGGCAACACTTTCAAAATTATTTCAAAATGGCCGCTCCAAGTTTGAGGGGTAATTTTATAGCTTTGCGTAATGGTAAGGGCCCCCATATTCAAAAGTCCCTCATAAATCGACCAAACTGAATCGATTATTGAAGGTTTGGTGTAATTTGGTTCGGTAGTTTCTGAATATGTTCACGGCAACAGCCCTGGACATCAGAGTAGACCCACCCTATAAAATACTACAGAGAACATGCACGTCATTGTATTTGGGCCCTCTCAGGGCTGAGATACTAATGCTGTGTTAAAATAATGATTTATCGTCATTATATTTGTATCCCCTTTTCATATATTATCCTGAATTTCATCATCCTGGTCGATTTCGTTTTCCTTTTCTGATTTGAAGTAATTTTTGTTTCTTCAAATCTCCCTCAAAATAAACTCCCACAAAGTCCTAAACATGATGCAAGTCTTGAAAACCTAGGACCCCTAGTGACGTCACTTTTTCGTGGAACGAATTTTTTTAAGTTGGTGTCTGGCCCTACTCGTCGAGGGCTTTCCGATGACACCTATTTCGTTTTCGTGCGAGGCTTAGTTTGTAGATTACATGGGGGTCTCTCTCGACCCCCCGTCCCCGGGACGGGGTTGTAAGGATCTGACTGGACAGGCCGGGTTAAAGTAATTATTTCTGTGAGGTGTCGAAACAAGTGCAACAGAATGTCGAAATCGCCATGGACGTCATGCTATATACCACCTTGATAAGTCGTGCAAACCCGGTTTTGAGACAACTACGCCCGTGTGACTGTTCCAGTTGTGAACGTTTTGAGAGGTAATTTACCGCATTTACCACATCATAGGTAATCCCTTTACCTGGAATTGCGCCACGGGATGGTCGTTATCACGATCCCGGATCCGTTATGCCGAGCAGAAATATGATATTTCGTTTTAACGGGATACAGTTAGAAACGAGGCATGCGACTGCGCGCGTGTCGCCAGGCCTCGACTACCAATGTGGATAATCGAACAATTGAATACCCATATGGGCAGCTTCCGTCGGCGAAGGTCGACATAAAAATTGTGCCAGCAAACTCTGTCAGTAACAGCCGGAACTTTGGTAGACGTTCACCCATCTCTGGGTTATGGGAAGCCACCCTACACAAGCAGGCATTATTGTCATGTCGCCCATCCTCCCGGAAATCTACTATCGCACATTTAAATTTTAAAGTCCACCTTTATTTTAATTTAAAGTAATTTTAAAGTCTAAAGTCATTTTAAAGTCCACCCTTTCATTCCACATCGTACTTCGAAGTCGTCTGGCATTGGAAGTGTTGTGCGTGAGTCGGAGCGTGCGTCGACAGTTGTTGTATGGATTGTTGTTGTTGATGTTGTTGAAATGAGCGCGTGTCGACAGTTGTTGTCGACAGCGCCACAGACCTCCACGGACGCACGACCCACTCCGCAGTCTACGCATCGATATGTAGAAAGTAGGGTACGTTGGACCGACTTATTACGCTGAAAGGCGACGACTGAATTCACCCCGGTAAACGAGAGATGTCCCTGCACGGCTTCCGCCCACAACATCGCGGTTCTTTGGTGAAAGTAGAAATATTGGTGGACTCCATTATTTCTCTTTTCTCAGCTGCGCTTCATCGTCTGATCCACACCAAACTGTATATTGCCTTAACCGAATTGCGAACATTCACGCACCTTACCTGGGGTTAACAAACGACACATTCAATCGCTGGGTCATATAGCGTAGCCAACCTATCACACCGACTGGTCGCGGGTGGAATCGGGAAATGCCGTCGGTCGTGAGATTCGAACCCACAATCTTGCCATCAGGAGTTCGACACTCTACCGACTGAGCTACCGTGGCCCCGGTGCATTACCGATTTGGTGAAGCACCATACCAATTGAGTTTTATACACCGATGTAATTCGTCGAAAGCCCGACATATATGAAGCCATGTGAAAGGAAATATCTAGGTAGAGCCGGCACACTTCACCCTGCACTTCTTCAAACATCTGTGGAGCGCGAGTTAATGTTCACTGTCTTTATGAAGTTATCCAGGTAGTGTCGTTGCTGCATACGCTTCAGAAGTCAGTCTGTTCCTGTATCCAAGAATATGGTATGATGTATTCATATAGATGATCAGCAATGCTTACGCTGGGATTAGCATCGGCTCCAACTTGTCGTTCAAGAAGTCTGCAGGCGCTTGGACACATGCACATAGCACGCCCTTCAACAGCGTAGTTGCGGATCGCTTAAAGTCAACCACGTCCACTTTGCCGTCGGAATTGCCACTCATGGCGAAGAGGGCATCAAGAACACAAAACGGGTAGGCTGGATAACCCGTGGGCTTAACTATGATTGCGAAATCGTCCATCGTAAGAAATCCGTCTTTATTCGCATCCAGCGCGACGAACATGACCTGCAGGGCGTCTGGATTGTCCTTTTTGACTGCAGAGGCTACCGCTGCCAGACATAGGAGTAAGAGGATCCACTGGAGCATGCTAGCTCTGTTGGT